>CM055123.1:56321046-56584360 GCA_029206835.1 Rana muscosa
GTTACAGGCCCAAAATCTATATCAGCGGCCCTTTTAACTAAGGGTATTACTACACGTGGGAGCTCAGAGTCCGGGATCCTGTACGCTGCAATCAAGCCTGCCAGAAGTACCGGCTTGGATCTTTTAGCAGTGACCCAGTGGTGCGCATCAGCCGGCGCTTTTCCAGACAAGGCTGTAGTCATTGAGCTTCCCGGGGAAGACTGGTCTGGAAGCGATGTAGAGGGGCTCATGGAGTTACTATCCCCGAGCCAGAAGCATGGTTACTTGATCTCAGGCCAGATGAAGAGACCTCCTATACGTACGCATTGGTAGAATGGAGGGAGGAGATACCTGAAAGTTTCAGAGGCCAGAGTGTGCAGTCCATAGATCAGAAGATATACCGTTTAGCGCATGCAAAGCCTATAAAGAAAGAACCTCCTGAACCTACAACCAAAGGGAAGCAGACAAAAGAGACAACAACCTCCGTGGCGCCCCTGACTGCCATAGGCCCTGAGCTTTTCAACGCTTTAAGGCAGTGTTTCTCAACTCCAGTCCTCAAGGCGCACCAACAGGTCATGTTTTCAGGCTTTCCATTATTTTGCACAGGTGATTTGATCAGTTTCACTGCCTTAGTAATTACCACAGCCGTTTCATCTGAGGGAAATCCTGAAAACATGACCTGTTGGGGCACCTTGAGGACTGGAGTTGAGAAACACTGCTTTAGGGGACCTTGTAGCAAAATGTCAGAAGAGTAACACTGTGTGCGTGGAGACTGGGTACTGGAAGCTCAGAATGTTCTTGGGAAGGCAACCTGTACCGCTCGGAGAAGAGGACTTTGATACGTGGATGGAACAAGCAATGCAGGCTGTGGAAGGATGGGAAGTGACAGAAGCCCAGAAGAAACAGCGCATAAATGAAAGTTTAAGGGGGGCTGCTGCTGAAGCGGTGAAGAATCTCAGATTCAGCAATCCTTCTTGTACTGCTTATGACTACCTATCCATGTTGCAGGAAGAGTTTGGCCAGTTGGAAAAGGTTACGGACTTAATTTACAAATTTGAGCATACTCTTCAACAGCCAGGGGAAAAAATTTCTGAATATGTTCGCAGGTTGAACAAAATGCTCTGCCAGATAGTTCTGAAGAAGGGGATGGTACCACAGGCCATAGATGCAGCCAGGATGCGGCAGGTCATGAAGGGAGCACTGCGCTCTGATCCAGTTTGGCTCCATCTGAAGACCACCGGCGGAGTCATGTCCCTAAGCTATCCAGACCTTGTGCGAATAGTGAGAGACGAAGAGGCTTTGCTCAAAGACCAACAAGTAACTGAGAAACCCACCCTTCTCCCTCAGCTGTGGTTGGATCTGTTGTGGGCACGGAACGGGACTCTGAGGTGGCTGTCTTGAAGTCACAAATGACCCAAGTATTGGAAATGTTGACTTCCTTAATGGCTAAGAACCCAGGAGCCATTAACAAAGAAGAAGAGAAGAAAGAAGTGTTTCAAAATGTCTCAAAACCAGTTTTCCAACAAGCCGGAAGAGAAGAGATTTGTTTCAACTGTGGAGGGTTTGGGCATTACGGACAAGTGTGTCCCAGCCCGAGGAAGACCCAAGGCACATACCGCAAGCCGGCGGAAAACTTCAGAGGGCCCCTGTAAAGGAGTCAACCGGGTGCCCGTCAGTTCCAGTAAACTCCAAAGGAATCAGAGAACAAGAGAAGCCAAGAAGAGAGAGGGACAATTCCCCATCCCACAAATCCCCCTCATCTTAAGTCCAAACCCAAAACTTGGCAAGAGATCAATGCATACCAGGCCCAACAAGGACTCAGATCCAGGAAGAGAGTAAAAAGAAAAAATCACAGAAAAACAAACAGATAGATATGGAATCTAGGAAGGAAACCTCTACGAGAAAATTCCCTGTCAAACTGGTGGGACCCTCCCCTGTGGTCTCCATTCAAGTGGAAGGGATCTACACAAAGGCCATTCTCGAAACAGGAGCTCAAGTGACCCTTCTGTACCGGGACTTTTACCAGAAACATCTGAGGCGTTTGCCCCTACAGAAGCTGGAAGACTTGCAAATATGGGGAATTGGAACCCAAAGCTTCCCGTACGACGGATACCTCCCAATTAGATTGGCCTTCGACCCTTCAGTAGCCGGGGACACAGAAGTTTTTGATACGTTGGCGGTAGTCTGCCCTCGCCCGCCAGGAGCCAACAAGAGTTCCCTCATAATAGGGATGAACACTGACCTGGTCAAGAGATTATTGGCCCCTATAGTACAGGAACAGGATGCCCCAACAACCAGAATCCACCCTATGTTACAACAGGCCTATCAGCGTCTGGTATTGGAAAAGAAAGCTCCAAAAGAAGGAGTGGGAAAGATCTGGAAGCTAGATAAGAGGGAGAAGATACTACAACCCAGTGAGGTTGCCAGCCTGAAGGCCACTGTAAAGCTTACATGGGAACAACCTGGTCCCTTCGTAGTTCTGGAATCAGATTCCTTAGACACCCATCCAGGGTTGGAAGTAATCCCTGAAGTAGTTCCATTAAGAGCCCTGAAGAAGGCCAGTGGCAGGGTATCGGTGAGCATCAGGAATACTACCGACACACCTGTGAAGATCCCAGCCCAGATGCTGTTGGGCCAAGTGAATTCTGCTACCCCAGTTGCCTTGTCAGACTTGGAGACGGAAGAAGGGAGGAGAGCTACTGTGGATAAGCTTTGCTTGGAGGAGACAGCCTTACCCCCGGCGTGGAAGGAGAGGGCCAGAGCCCAGTTGACTAGATGGCAGAAGATCTTTTCAAGGGATGAGTTCGACGTGGGGTGTGCAAAAAGTGCCACCCACAGGATCCGCCTGCAGGAGGACAGGCCATTCAGGGAAAGAGTCCGGCGGGTCCCCTTGGCTGATTTGGAAGATCTGCGAGAACAATTGACAGAGCTAAAGAGAACCGGTGTCATCCAGGAGTCTAGGAGCCCATACGCCTCTCCAATAGTGGTGGTTAGGAAGAAAAATGGGTCATTGAGGCTATGTATCGATTATTGGACTCTCAATAGAAGAACGATACCCGATCAATACACTACCCCACAAATAGAGGATGCCCTACAGAGTTTGTCTGGAGCAAAATGGTTCAGTGTAATGGACCTGAAGAGCGGGTATTACCAGATTCCAATGCACCCGGATGACCGAGAAAAAACAGCCTTTATCACCCCGGTGGGGTTCTATGAATTCAATCGCATGCCCCAAGACTTGTTGGGAGCCCCAGACACCTTCCAGCGACTTATGGAGAAGACAGTAGGGGACACGAATCTCATTGAAGTGCTGGTTTATCTGGATGATATAATTGTGTTCGGGAAGCCTCTAGAAGAGCATGAGGCAAGGCTGGAAAAGCTCTTGAAGAGACTCAGTGATGAGGGACTCAAGCTTTCTTTAGAGAAGTGCCAGTTTTATCAATCTTCAGTCCACTACCTGGGGCACAATGTGTCTGCCGAAGGAGTGTCCACAGATCCAGAAAAGTTGGAGGCCGTTACCTCCTGGCCCCGGCCCACTACAGTGACTGAGCTCAGATCCTTCCTGGGGTTCTGCTCCTATTACCGAAGGTTTGTGGAGGGGTTTGCCAGGATCGCCAAGCCCTTGAATGAATTCTTGAAGACAGAAGGAGAGGAGGATGACTTGGGCCCTAGGAAGCCGGGGGAGTCTGTGGAAGATCAGTGGATGGAAAGATGTGAAGAAGCATTCACAAGATTGAAGGAGAGCTTGACCACTGCCCTTGTTTTGGCTTATGCGGACACCCAAGAAGCCGTATGAGTTACACGTAGATGCCATTCATGATGGTCTGGGAGGAGTGCCGTATCAGGAGCATGATGGCCAGCTGAAACCCGTTGCTTATGTAAGCAGAAGCTTGACCCCAGCTGAGAAGAATTACCCCACCCATAAGTTGGAATTCTTGGCCTTGAAGTGGGCTGTGGTGGACAAGCTGAGGGACTACCTGTATGGAGCCAAATTTGTGGTTAAAACAGACAGACAATAACCCGCTCACTTACCTTCTGACCACAGCCAAGCTGGATGCCACCGGCCACCGTTGGCTGGCAGCCCTCTCAGGATTCACCTTCAGTTTAAAGTACAGACCTGGGACTGGAAACAGAGATACAGACGCCTTATCCAGAAGGGCTTATACCCCCACCAATCCTACAGAAGACTGGACTCAACTAACCCTGGAGGGAGTGCGAGCCCTGTGTCAAGGAGCGAAGTTCCAAGCCAGTGGAGGATCCAGGGCTGAAGAATTTGGGGTCTCGGTTGTTGGAGTACCCAAGTATTACTGTGATGTGGCCCAGATTGGAGAGGAGAATCTACCCAGACTTTCAAAGAGAGATCTAAGGAGAGATAAACTGGAAGACCCGCTGGGAGGCTGGCCTTGGAAGCACTGGAGAACCAAACCCCAGACTTACTCCTGAAGGACCCCTCAAAGGAGGCTTGCCTATTGAGAAGAATATGGGACCGGTTACAGATGCATCAAAGGAGTGGTCTACCGAAGGGGCCCCTCTGATGATCTGGAGGATAAGTGGCAACTGTTTCTGCCCGAGAAGTACCAAAAGACTGTTCTGACCGCTTTACATGACGATCATGGTCATCTAGGATCGGAAAGAACTTTACAACTCATGAGGAACCGGTTTTACTGGCCCTGTATGCGGGCTGAAGTGGAGGAATATTGCCATTCCTGTGCAAACTGCATACAAAGAAAGACTCTGCCTCATCAAGCTGCCCCAATGGGCCATCTACAAAGTCAAGGGCCCTTGGATCTGGTATGCATTGATTTTCTTTGTATAGAACCTGATTTGAGTGGACATGGGAATGTTCTGGTGATAACCGACCATTTCACCCGATATGCTCAGGCATTCCCAACCAAAGACCAGAAGGCCTCCACAGTGGCCAAGGTACTTGTCGAGAAGTTCTTTGTACATTACGGACTACCTCAACACCTCCACTCAGATCAGGGAAGGGACTTCGAAAGTAGACTGATACGGAAACTGTTGGATTCCCTGGGTATAAAGAAGACCCGAACCACCCCCTACCACCCACAAGGGGATGCTCAGCCCGAACGCTTTAATCAGACATTGCTAAATATGCTGGGGACTTTGAGTAATGAGAAGAAACAGCATTGGGGCAAGCATGTAGCTGCCATTGTGCATGTGTATAATAGTACAACTAGTGACGCAACTGGATACTCCCCATACAGGTTGATGTTCGGCAGGGAAGCAAGATTACTGGTAGACCTAGCCTTTGGCACTTCAATAGATCATACAACCGCGGCTTCTAGCCAGGAATAAGCGGAGCTACGACCTCAAGTTTCGGATTCATGACCTACAGCCAGGAGACAGGGTGCTGTTGCGGAACTTAGGCATACCAGGAAAACATAAGCTGGCCGTCCGGTGGCGGTCCCAACCCTATGTGATCTGTAAACAACTGCCAGGCTTACCAGTATACCAACTCAAGCCAGAAGGAAGTGTGGGGCCATTGAAGACATGGCACAGGAATCACTTGCTGCCCCTCTCTGAAGCAGTCCGTTTGCCCCCTACCACGGATCCTTCTGGGCCCCTTTCAGCCTCCAGTACCCCCAGACCTGTCACCAGGTCTCAAGCAGCCCATTTAGAAGAGATGGATGCCCAAGACCAGAGTGAAGATGAAGAATAGGAACTTGATTGGTTGTGGACACCGCCAATACCTGAATCCCTGTCCACGGCCACTCCATCATCCGAGGTTACCACTATAGACACTTTAAATGCTGAGGCTGCTGAATTCATACCGCATGCTACTCTTACTGAGGAATGGGAGGATGCCCAAGACTCTTTTCCAGAAGAAGATCCCAGGGATTCCTTGTACCTCTCTGCACCTGAAGTAGATGCCCCTGGACCATTGGAACTCAATATACTGGACTTAGTAGAAGGAGAATTGGGTGGATCCACTGCGGTAGAAACCCCAGCCCCTAGAGAACAAAGAGAAAAAGGGACCATTCACCCCCCAAGAAGACTAATGTATGCTCAGATGGGAGAGAGCTCGGAAGAGACTATTGCCACTGCAAGAAGGACAGTAGATAAGCATGTCCCCTCTACTGTGAATTTAGTAGAGGGCAACCCTAGCTCGCTCCCTGGCACAGTTAGACAGGTCACTTCCACTAATGTGACTTGTGGGCAAGACAACCTCTCACCCAAGGCTTGGTGGGAGGTTCCTCTGCCAGGCTCCTTTGTGGTCGTACGTTGTGTTGAATGTTCATATGCTAACAAAGTTCGTTAACTGTTTATCTTTGGGGACCAAAGACTCTAAGCGGGGGGCGTGTGTAGCGGGGTGTCACTTTAAGGAGCCTAAAAGACTACTATACCCAGAATACAGCGGGACACCCACAGTGCATTGCCCGGCGCAAGGTCTGCTGGGGATGGCCTATTTAAGGAGCAGCGAAGCAACACGCGGGTCTCTTTGGACGTCGCTCACCTAGCAAATGGAGCCTGCGCTGGGTCTGTCGTTGGACTGGGCCTGAGAGTTGGGCCTTGTGATCCAAAGAGCCTCCGGCCTTCACGGGAGAACCCAAGAGTTACCTCATCCATCATCCTTCTAAGGACTGACGGGAGGATCGGAGACTACTGGTTAAGCAAATTCACTGTGTGGTTACATGTTTATTGCGGTATTGTGATCCCCTTAGCTAACGGGTTCCACAATCCCATATTTACTGCTATCTGTGTCAAGGGAGGTTAGAGACAGTTACTGGGGGGTTGACAGCAGTGTGTTACAGGCCCAAAATCCATATCAGCGGCCCTCTTAACTGGGGGGTATTGCTACATTTATATCCTATAGCACGTTTTACTTTGTATTTTTGTGTGAACTTCTGTCTTATGCTTCACGCTTATATCCCCTGCGCGGGAATTTGTTATCTGGTTTCCCTTTTTATGTCAGTAAAAACACGGTACCAGAAAGTTATTAATGTGAATAAGGTGTCCAAAAACAGGCCATAAGTCCTAATAACACAAATCAGTACTTGGTGATGCTAATGGATAGAAGTCTTTAGTGGATTGTAGAAAAGACTGATCATCGGCATTACACACCTACCTGGAAACCTTTCCCTAAAGCCCCATACACATGATCAGAATACTGTACAAAAATACCGCTTTCGAATCGATCGTATGATAATCTGATCGTTAGTACACAGCTGCTGTCTGAAATTCTCAGAAGGGACAAACACGAAAAAATTTCTCGTACAGTACCAGATTGTACGTTTTTTTTTGTTTAATCAGCACAGTTTTCATCCGAAAATTCATTACATCACTTCCGAATTTTTATTTTGTCGTACAAGAATTTTTGGACTTTAGTAAACCTATTCGTCTTCTATATGGAAAATGACATCCAAAAAAAAAAAAAAAACGGACGATCATTCGTCCGATAATCTCATTGTGTGTACTAGGCTTAAGACATCTGGTACAGTGTACTTTAAAGCACTTGTCAGTGTTGCCAACCGTCAGTATTTTTACTGGCAGACAGTAAAAAAACAGGCACTTTTCTCCTGCCAGTAAGAGGTAAAGGCTACCAGTAAAAAATATGGCTGTGATGCTTGGCTCGGAACTGGGCATGCGTAGCTCGGGTCCTGAGCTAGCCAGGACCATTCAAGTGCCTGCTACAGTGTGTTCAGGTGGTACCGGTGGGGGGGGGGGGTGCGTCTGGCGGAGATGGTGCCTGAGCATGTTGTGTGCTGTCATTGTGCAAGGGAGCGGAGCGGCCAGAGCCCCGTGTTTGCGGGTCTGTGAGACAGGAGCCAGGCAAGCCAGGAGCGGGACTGTCAGTGCTGTTTGGACTGGGGGGACTGAGAGAACCACCTGGCAAGGAGAGAGACTGTCACTGTGACTCAGGATGGGACGTGTCAGTGATCTGTGCTGCACACTGCTGTCAGTGTCACTGTGAGAGTCCATTTTATGTGCGTGTGTCGCCCATTCTAATTTCCTGCCACTGAGTCCTGTCCCTGAGCCACTTACTATATTAAGAAAAAAATAAGAAAAATGCTTTTTGCCTTAATATATACCTTAAATCACATTGCTAATTGCATATTATACTTATTTGTAGCCTAAATACTGAAATCTGCACTTACAACTGTAATTTTGTAACTTTTGGAAATGGCAGTAAAAACGTGGCTGTGCCAGTAAATGTTGGGTATCGTAACAGTAAATTTCAATCTGGTAGGTTGGCAACACTGTCACTTGTAAATCAGCATTTGCAGTCAATGCAAGGGTTTGTTCCATTTGTATACATATACATATATATATACACGCATATATAGTTTTCATCAGTATGGTATTTATTATTCATATGTGCAGATTTTGAATGTACATTTAGGCTTCATGTTCACTGCTGCTGGTAAACAGACATTTAGGTTTTTCTTGTGGAAAAAAACCCCCCAGACATTTAGGAGAAGTCGGGTGTTTTTTTTCAGCTGCCCTGAACTCTCCTCTATGCTATCTTATCCATACATGTACACAGGGTTGTTTATAGTCATTTCTAGGCAGTTGAGTTTAGAAGCATTTTTTTGGAAAGCAAAAAAATGCGTTCAGGACTGATGTTCAGAGGCATCTGAAAGCCAAAGGCCTGTAACCTGTGTAAACGCGGTAACTTGCACTTAGCCACGTTTCATTTACAGCCTTTTTTAATGGAGATACATTTTTGCCTATTTGAAAAAAACGCTTCCAAACGCAAACGTGGCAAAACTGACGTTTTTAAACGTGGGTTATTTTCTGTCAAGGTAAATCATTCAGGAGAGGTTTTAAAATGTCACGTGTACATTAAGCCTTAATACTAGAAATCATACACACAGGGGCATAACAATAGCCATAGCAGCCAATGTAGCTGCTATGGGGCCTGGGGTAAGACTGGACCCCGTTAAGGGACCTGTTAAGGAAAACTAAACTGTAAAGCTTCCAGTATAGAAGGGCCTCAGGATCATGCTAGTCACAGATCCCCCTCTGTGCAATAATACATATTTGCTTATCTCTAGCAGTGTATAAATAATGCCCTCTGAACAGACTGAAATTAATTTGATATACCTAATGCGGTCACAAATCCCCAAGGTTCCCTCTGCAAAATCTTAAAGGACAGCTGAGGTTTTAAATGAAAATTAGAAAGCGCCTAGATGTTAAATAAGTTTCATTTAGGGTTAGAGAGTAATTGCGTGCAAGAACATTAGCAATGTTTTTATAATGTACTATATCATTATGGTTATTTCTACGACTATATCTTTCATCCCTAGTAGTCTATGCTTACAACCCCTCTGCTGCCCACCTCGATTAAGGCAAACTTTATGTAATCTTCACAGTTGACACTGCCAATTACTGTAGAGAGAATTAGCCATCAGGAAGGGGGGGAAGGCTGCATCAATATTTTGCTATGGGGCCCCATGAGTTATAGTAATGCCCCTGAATACACATTTATCAGATAATTTATTCTGCACAAGTCTTGATCTTGATCTGACTCAGCTAAGTTAGCAGATACTTTGCAGAGACTACAGACACATGTTCCCTTGCAGTTCACTGGATGTCCCTAACACGGGCCAAGAACTGTGGACACATTTGATATTGTACAGGAAAGGGACAATTGGGCACCAGATTAGGATAAACTATGAACATTAATAATGGGCTGTGAGGAATCTGCCCAGCCTTTTTTTGGATGGCCCACTTCTAGACCTTCTACAATGTTTCTTTCTGACTGGCCTAATATTGTGATGTGGCATGTATGCAGAAGGGATCACTTGAAGCCATAAATAGCATTGCTGTCAATTATCTTTTAGGGCCATGTTGCACCAACAGTTGTTGCTGGTGCTATTGTCAGGATCACGAATAGAATAGAGAGAACACCCACCTCATGCAGTGGTTGCTTCCTTGCTGACCAATTTAGTAAAGTGTCACTGCATCACTGTTGCCCCCGCTGACAGCTGAATGTTAAAAAAAAAAAAAAAAACATTGCCGGCTAAAAAAAAAAAAAAAAAAAAAAAAAAAAAATCACAAAAAAAACCCGGCATGGGTCCCCCCCCCCAGTCAATACCAGGCCTTCCGTGAGGGGACGCCCCCCACACCAAATAAAAAAAAATGGCGTGGAGTCCCCCCCCCCCCCCAAAATCCATACCAAACCCTTATCCAAGCATGCAGCCCGGCAGGTCAGGAAAGGGAGGGGGACGAGTGAGCGCCCCCCCTTCTGAACATACCAGATTGCATGCCCTCAACATGGGGGGGTGCTCTGCGCCCCCCACTCAAAAACACCTTGTCCCTATGTTGATGGGGACAAGGGCCTCTTCCCAACAACCCTGGCCGATAGTTGTCCAGGTCTGCGGTGGGGGGCTTATCGGAATCTGGAAGCCCCCTTTAACAAGGGTCCCAGCCCCCTCCTATGGGAATGGGTATCAGGTACATCGTACCCCTACCCTTTCACCAAAAAAGCAGTGAAATGTTTAAAAAAAAAAAAAAACAAGAGTCTGTTTTTGACAAGTCCTGTATTAAAAAAATAGCTCTGTCTTTTCCCCAAGCATTCTTCTCCCGCCATCGTCTCCTCCCCAAGCCATCTTTTTCCGCTGCCGCCTTCTCCCGGAGCTCTTTTCCCCTGTGCCGCTGTCTTCTTCCTCGACGTCGCTGTTTTCTTCCTCGCTGTTGGTTACCCGCTAAAAACAAAAAAGTTCTGATGCTGTCTTCCTTCGTTGTGACATCCCCCGCTGTCTGACATCTCTCATGTGGCCCCCTGATGACGTCATCCAGAGAGCCCGCCCCTTATCACAAGGCACGGGCTCTCTGGGTGATGTCATCAGATGGCCATGCCCCATGGCTACAGTGGGGGACAACACAACGGAGGAAGACAGCACACAGGACATGAGCAGACTTTTTTGCTTTTAGCGGGTAACCGGCGTAGAGAAAAAAGACAGTGGCAGCGAGGAAGAAGACAGGGAGAGACAGCCGTGGGAGAAGACTCGGGGAGAAGTCAGCACTGGGAGAGAGGGCGGCGGGAGAAGATGGCTCAGGGAGAAAACAGAGCAATTTTTTAAATAAAGGACTTGTCAAAAACTGGCTCTTATTTTTTTTACATTTCATTGCTTTTTTTGGTGAATGGGTAGGGGTACGATTTACCCGATACCCATTCACATAGGGGGGGCCGAGATTTGTGTGCCCCCTTGGTAAAGCCCCACCGGCCAGGGTTGTCAGGAAGAGGTCCTTGACCCCATCAACATGGGGGCAAGGTGCTTTGGGGTGGGGGACACACAGAGCTCCCCACCCCCATGTTGAGGGCATGCGGTCTGGTATGGTTCAGATGGGGGGTGCTCACTAATCCCCCTCCCTTCCCTGACCTGCTGGGCTGCATACTCGGATAAGGGTCTGGTATGGATTTTGGGGGGGACCCCACACCATTTAAAAAAACAATTGACTCAAGGGTGTCCCCTCCAAATCCATACCAGACAGAAGGGCCTGGTATGGACTGGGGGAGACCCCACGCCCTTTTTTTGTGAATTATTTTAGGCGGCAATTTTTTTCATTTACATTCAGCTGTCAGCGGTGAAGCTCACTGACAGCTGATGACTCATCTATTACTAAAGACGCGGTGGCCAGCTTCCTGACCCAAAAACGCAGAAAGCACAGCAAAAAACAGCGGAAACATTCAAAAGCAACATGCATAGATATGAATCGAGCCTCAGAGAGTTCTAAGTAGGGAACCAGGGGGCAGGTGAGGGGATTGGAAAAGGCCTTTACCACAACAATACTAGCGCCAACAGCATCTCCTTCAGAGGTCCAACAACGTGCAATCCAAATCAGACGGAATTTATAAACAGAGTTTTTAAGGGGCACTGGCATTTTTCATTATAACACAGTTCACTTTCTATTGAGTAATTTTTGGAGTAGACTAACACCACACTCTAGCGAGAACTTGTTTGGCTTCATATATTTCACATTTATAGGCCAATAGGCAGTTTATTCTTCAGGTCCAACACAAAACATACAGCTGGTCCATACCAATACAAAAATGTATTTTCGTCTAGCTTTAACATTACACCACTTGACATTTAGCTTCATTAACAAAAATATAAAAACGTAAGTCAGAAGTCATGGCGCTGATGATGGTTTGTCAGTACATCTATTCCTATTGTGGACACTGACAGTGTGACATCTAAACCTGGCATAAACTACAAGTGTCAGATACCTGTAAACTAAACATGTCCCTACATGCCCAATAAGGCAGAGGCAAGACAATGTAATTAAAGGCTGTTTCCATTTATTAAACTGATGATTGCAGATTAGATTCGGCAGACTGCCTATCAATGTCTGTATGCTCTATCATATCAAGTCACTAATCAAAAAAGGAAGTGTGGATACACAACAGTTCATTTTATATTTAAGTTGTCAACAAGAACATGTGTTTTAGAAAGGCATGACTCCCCTACCCAAATGCTATCCATTTGGATATTGTTTGGGTGGGGTAGACTTTTTTCCAATAATTGTATTTAGCTGTGTGTACATTTGTGTAGGGTGCTGAGTGACCAGTTAATACAGATTTGTTGAAATCGTTTGAAGATCAAGGCACCCAATTAGGCATTAGTAGATCTGTAGGGCAGATTTATATGAATATATTCAGGTCACATGTGGTCATACAAGAAATGATGGGGCATGTCTTGCAATACTTACTCAGTGTACTGAATTGTGTGTACATAATGACTTGGGCAGCATCCATTGCACATTGGATTGTGAAGGTTGGGAAATTCATCCATTTTATTTTGCTGTTGGATCAGGCAAATTAGGCCTGTTTAAATAAAAAAATCCTCATATGTATGCACTGTAGAAGATTAAGCATAGCTTAGAACTGTCTCTTATTTGGAGGGACCGTCCCTCTTTTGAAACCAATCTCTTCTGTCCTGTTTTCCAGCTCAGTTTTCCCTCTTTTTGTACAGGCAGGTGTAAAAAATGCACTATTTAAATAGAGTTATACTACACTAAACCTTTCACCCAGCCTCTAAATGTTTGCATTTGTTACTAGTATAAAGGAAAAGAAGTGGTAAAAAGCACTTGTTGATATATCAGGTTATTTTCTTGCATGCGAATTCTTTATGATCTGCATGGTATGATTTAACCACATCAATACTGGGCACTTTTGCCCCCTTCCTTCCCAGACCAATTTTCAGCTTTCAGCGCTCTCGCACTTTCAATGACAATTGCGCAGTCATGCTACCCTGTACCTAAATTAAATTTTTATCATTTTGTTCACACAAATAGAGCTTTCACACGTGCGTGCGATCCCCCTCCTTCTGAGGGACAATCCTGAACGTCCACTCAGGAGAGAGCGCCCACCCGGCCGTATATATACAGTGGCTTGGTGGAAAGTGGTTAAATAGTAAGGACATGCAATCTTATTTGTTGTCAATCTCTACAGAAAAAATAAAGTAGAGATGAACAATTATAATCCTGAGCTGTAATGGAGGACTGTTGAGGGTGTGACTAATTGTCTTCCAACAAACAGGTCCCTATTTGCATAGGAAACCGTACAGTAAACCTGTCATAAAGAAAATGTTATCAAGCTGTTATAATATGATGAAACCACATATTCCTCTGTTCAGTCCCCAAACGACAAGGTGCTCAGTATGAAAATACTGACTTCATCCCAGAGTTGGAGCTCTGGAAGTTTCCTGCTGCTACCCTGGTTCCTTTTCAATGGGATGCACATTGCATTGTAGTATGTGTGCAGGATCTCCAAAACATAGAGAAATACTGTAATATTGCATACTGAGTGCCCCAGTTTGAAGGTTCCTGGAGCTCTCAGAGTAGAGGGTAAGAACCATTACACCCCAGATGATGTCTCTTTAGACAAAACGCGGCGGCACAAGCTCTGCTGATCTTATTGCATTACCCACAAACCTTATATTTTCAAGTGCTTGATCCATTTTCTAAATGTGAATGTTTCCATTTTTTTAATACATTTCTCTGTGGATTATTTTCTTTTTGGGTCATGCTATTTTGAACATTTGAGAGGATTTGGTCTGACAAGTTGGCTGCTTCTGAGGACTGCTTCTCTGTGACATCTCTTGACCAATTGGACCAAATGTGACCAATAAAAAGAAACACAAAAAAGAAGAAGGGGCAGGTTGGACGCCTAATCCAATATATAAAGTGTCCACAACACTAAACAAAGTAATAAGTGTCTAAAAAGGTGCATAAATGGCATGGAATGGCTGGAGTAATTCTTGCACAATCCTCACGTGAATGATGACATAAATGTGTGCTTACTAGAAACGTTGGACCCGAATGTCATACGACAGCGGATCAATCGAGCTTAAGAGTATCCCCAACGGCTGTCCACAGGAACGTCACCGGATCGCTGATGGGTGATGAAGTATACCAGCTGGGCAATCAGATGACCTCAATCCTAGGATGAAACCGATGTATCGAAAACTTCTCAAATCTCCAATGCCCTCAAGGTTGGAGGTCTCACCGGAAGGTTGACTTTCTGGATCCTGGTGCTCAACCGGACAATGGACAATGCCCCTGTAGACGTCCTGTTAGGAATGAAACGCGTCGGGCTATGCATTTTGCTTCCCTTATTGCCTTTTAATGTATGAACCTACACCAGTGGAGCACCCAATTTTTTTCTTCTCTTTGCATGAATTTGGCGAGGAAAAGTTTTTTTAGTTTTCTCCATCAGGTCCTTTTGCAACAACCTTGTCGGGGTATTCTTCTATTCAAGCTTGATTGTATTCCATTGTCCGGTTGAGCACCAGGATCCAGAAAGTCAACCTTCCGGTGAGACCTCCAACCTTGAGGGCATTGGAGATTTGAGAAGTTTTCGATACATCGGTCATCTGATTGCCCAGCTGGTATACTTCATCACCCATCAGCGATCCGGTGACGTTCCTGTGGACAGCCGTTGGGGATACTCTTAAGCTCGATTGATCCGCTGTCGTATGACATTCGGGTCCAACGTTTCTAGTAAGCACACATGTATGTCATCATTCACGTGAAGAATTGTGCAAGAATTACTCCAGCCATTCCATTTATTCACCTTTTTGGAAACGTATTACTTTGTTTAGTGTTGTGGACACTTTATATATTGGGTTGGGCGTCCAGCCTGCCCCTTCTTCTTTTTTGTGTTTCTTTTTATGGTCACATTTGAGTTACAGTCCAGTTTTTACTGGTCTATATGTAGCGCTGCACTATCACCTTCCAATTTGTTTGAATTTGTCACATTCCAGTACAGCTGCTTCACCTCCCTCCTTAGGGTTGTTATTATTTATGTGTTTTTTGGGTAGCGCATTTATTTCTTTTTACTATTGACATGTATCATTGCAAAAAAAAGTTTTAAAAACGTTAGTTTTTCAGGAGCACTGATTTTAACCACTTGACCACTGGGCACTTAAACCCCCTTCCTAACCAGACCAATTTTCAGTTTTCGGTGCTCTCACATTTTGAACGACAATTACTCAGTCATACAACACTGTACCCATATGAAATTTTTGTCCTTTTTTTCACACAAATAGAGCTTTCTTTTGGTGGTATTTAATCACTGTTGGGTTTTTTATTTTTTTTGCTATAAAAGAAAAAATATTGAAAATTCTGTACAAAAATTAAATTTTCTTGGTTTCTGTTATAAAATTTAGCAAATTTGTAATTTTTCTTCATAAATTTTGGCCAAAATTTATACTGCTACATATCTTTGGTAAAAAATAAGTACAAATTGGTGTATATTATTTGGTCTTTATGAAAGTTATAGAGTCCACAAGCTATGGTGCCAATATCTGAAAACTGATCACACCTAAAGTACTGACGGCCTATCTCGTTTCTTGAGACCCTAACATGCCAGAAAAGTACAAATACCCCCCAAATGACCCCTTTTTGGAAAGAAGACATTCCAAGGTATTTAGAAAGAGGCATGGTGAGTTTTTTGAAGTTGTAATTTTTTCCCACAATTCTTTGCAAAATCAAGATTTTTTTTTCCACTAAATTGTCATATTAGCAGGTTATTTCCCACACACAGCATATGCATACCACAAATTACACCCCAAAACACATTCTGCTGTTCCTCCTGAGTATGGCGATACCACATGTGTGAGACTTTTACACAGTGTGGCCACATACAGTGGCCCAACATGCAGGGAGCACCATCAGGCGTTCTGGAGCACCCAGGCCAATTCTGACATTTCTCTCCTACATGTAAAAATCATAATTTATTTGCTAGAAAATGACATAGAACCCCAAAACATCATTTTTTTTTTTTTAGCAAAGACCCTAGAGCAGGGATATGCAATTAGCGGACCTCCAGCTGTTGCAGAACTACAAGTCCCATGAGGCATAGCAAGACTCTGACAGCCACAAGCATGACACCCACAGGCAGCGGCATGATGGGACTTGTAGTTTTGCAACAGCTGGAGGTCCGCTAATTGCATATCCCTGCCCCAGAGAATACAATGGCGGTTGTTCCAACTTTTTATCTCGCACGGTATTTGTGCTGCAATTTTTCGAACGCGTTTTTAGAGGAAAAAAACAGTTTGGTGCTTTAAAAAAAAAAAAAACGGTAACGTTAGTCCAATGTTTTTGCATAATGTGAAAGATGAAGTTACGCAGAGTAAATAGATACCTAACATGTCACCCTTCAAAATTGCACACGCTCGTGGAATGGCGCCAAACTTCGCTACTTAAAAATCCCCATAGGCGACGCTTTAATTTTTATTTACTGGTTACATGTTTTGAGTTACAGAGACACCGCACATGTGTGGTTTGAACACTGTTTTCATATGTGGGCGGGACTTACGTATGCGTTCGCTTCTACATGCGAGCACACGGGGACAGGGGCGCGTTAAAAAAATAAAATAAATGTATTGTTCATTTTACTTTATTTCTTTTAGTTTGACACTTTTTTCCCCAAAAATAATTTTTTTGAGCACTTTTATTCCTATTACAAGGAATGTAAACATCCCTTGTAATAGGAATATGGCATGACAGGTCCTCTTTACAGTGAGATATAGGGTCAATAAGACCCCACATCTCATCTCTAGGCTGGGAAGCCTGAAATAAAAAAACGATCCTGGCTTCGATCGTACCGGTGAGTCGGTAGAAGCACCGGAGGGCAGCGGGAGGGGGGGGCGTGCCCTCTCACCTCCCGTAAGAACGATCAAGCGGTGGAACAGTCACTATGATTGTTCTTATGATGTAGGGAATCGCTGGCTGAAAAATCTGATATCTGAATGATGCCTATAGCTGCAGGCATCATTCAGATATCGCCGCACAAATTCAAGGATGTCATATGACGGCCGGTGGGCGGGAAGTGGTTAAAACGCTTTTTTTTCAACACAAAGTTAAGCATGGCCGAGTATGGCTGAGCATGGCCTTGTATGGCCGAGCATGGCAGGGTAGTGCAGAGTATGGGCAGGGTATTGCCGGGTATGGGCAGGGTATTGCCGAGTATGGGCAGGGATGGCTGCGCAGGGATGGATGGATCTGTGACTTCAATTGTCACACAGCAGTGCTGTGGGCACTACAGATCCAGCCCACAGCGCTGCTGCCATCTGCTCTCTCTCCTCTCCGCTCACAATGTACCGATCGGTACACAGAGGGGAGAGAGGAAACCGGCGTTATCACATGACGCCGGTTTGTTTACAAGTGATCGCTCTGGCATTTGCCAGAGTGATCACGTGGTAAACGGCCGCAATTAGCGGCCATCTACCTTGATCCGTGATGCGCCGGGTCTTCTGGACCCGGCGGTCACGGATATTTCCGGGGGCGCACGGGAGCAAGATTCTGTGAGGACGTCCATGGACACCCTCCCAGAATAACTCGACCGCGCTGTAGCCGTCTTTCAGTATACAGGCGGTGCAAACAAGACAGGGACTGTAGGTTTGTTCTTAAGTAGAATCTGTTTGTAATTTGGAACAGGTACATTTTTAAAGTGTAGCTCCAGCCAAAAAATCTATTTTTAAGCTTTTTGGAAAACATAGGGAAGGGTTATCACCCCTGTAACATTTGTTTTGCTGTCTGTGCACCTGTTCAGAACATTTCACCTCACTTTCCGTCCCAATGACAATTTTTTTTTGAAAATTTGGGGTTTTTATTGAAACAAGGATTGGTGATAAAGCATCAGTGGAGAGGAGACACCTTTTTCCCATATTAACTCTTACAGGAGAGAATTTCCCTTCCTAGGGGTAGATTTCCTCTCACTTCCTGTTGTCTCCTTCCGTTTGCAAGTAGGAGTCGTTTGTAAGTTGGATGTTTGAAAGTAGGGGCCTGCCGTATACACTCTGCAGAAATTTGGCCCTTAGGTGTTGGTGTTGCCACAACACTGTAAGGCCACTTTCACACTGAGGTGCTTGAAAAACTGCCAGTAAAACACTGAGCGCTTTCAATTCATTTCAATGGAGAGGGGCGTTTTTTCAGCGCACTGCCCCAGTGTGAAAGGATTAATTGATTTTAATGGAAATAAGTTTTCAGGCGCTTTTTTTAGCGTGAAAGCGCCTCAGTGTGAAAGTGGTCTAAGCCCTCTGCCCTGCTGTGAACTATTATATCACATGCCATTGTTGAACAGTGGTAGGAAAAATTGGGCCTTTGGTGGTGGTGCTGGTGCCACAACACTAAGGCCCTTGAAAAACTGCCAGTAAAACACTAAGCGATTTTGAAGCGCTTTTCAGGCACTTTTGAAGCGCTTTCAATTCATTTCAATGCAGAGGGGCGTTTTTTCAGCGCACTGCCCCAGTGTGAAAGCATTCATTGATTTTAATGGAAATACGTTTTAGTAAGCTTTTCAGGCGCTTTTTTTAGCGTGAAAGCGCCTGAAAAGCGCCTCAGTGTGAAAGTGGTCTAAGTCCTCACAGTTACTCTTGGTGGGCGCAGGAATGGGCCCAGCTGTGAAATATTAGATCAAGAATTGTAATTACATGCCCTTGTTGAACAGGGGCAGAAAAATTGGGCCTTTGGTGGTGGTGGTGGTGTTGACACAACACTGTAAGCCCTCACAGTTACTCTTGGTGGGCGCAGGAATGGGCCCTGCTGTGAATTTTTAGATCAAGAATTGTAATTACATGCACCTGTTAAACAGGGGCATAAAAATTCGGCCTTAGGCACTGGTGTTGGAGCGCAGGAATGAGCCCTGCTGCAAAGTATTGCATTAAAAATTGTAATTACACGCCCTTGTTAAACAGGGGCTGAAAAATTGGGCCTTAGCCACTGGTGGCGGTGCCCAGAAACAAAAATGTTCTTACATGCTATCAGCATGATCATTGAGGAGGAAGAGGATAGTCACTCAGCATCAGCATAGGCAGTCTTGAAGGGATCTGACATTTCAAAGAAAATTATTCTGTTACATCAGCATCAGGTGCTTGGTAGCGATCCAAGACTGATTCATTTTTATGAAGGTCAGTCGATCGACCGAGTTGGCGGACAGATCGCACCCTGTGATCGTTTACAAAGCCTCCAGCAGCACTGAATGTGCGTTCCGAAAGAACAATGGATGCAGGACAGGCCAGTAGCTCAATTGCATACTGTGCAAGCTCTGGCCAGTGATCCATCCTCAAGACCCAGTAACCCAGAGGATTTTCAGTGGGAAAGGTGTCCAAGTCTGATCTTGTCCCTAGGTATTCCTGCACCATGTAAACCAGACGCTGGCGATGGTTGCTGGAACTGATCATACCTTGGGGCTGCATACTAATAAAAAATGTCTGAACGCATCAGTCAGACGGCCACCCTCTCCACCGCTCCTTCTTTGACTGACCGAAGCCTCAGCAACACGTTGTCCAGGACCAGGAATTTGTAACCTCCCAGTCTCTGGGAACGCATTGCACAGACCTTTCTGCAAGGCCTCCCAAAGATGCTTCATCCTCTGCGACGGCAAGATAAGGTCCGCACCTTACCCTTGTAACGTGGATCAAGGAGGGTTTCCTCCTCCTCCTCCAGAGAGGCGTGTCAGAATCACCAGTAGTAGCATTTTGGAGGCGTGGTGGCGGAACAACCTCCAACACTACTGCACTTTGTCCTGCATTCTTCCCAGCTGCCAGCAGAGTCACCCAATGCGCCGTGAAAGATAGGTAACGTCCCTGTCCATGCCTGCTGGACCATGAGTCAGCGGTAATATGCACCTGACCGCCTTTTTCAGCAAGGCCAAGACATTGCTTTCCACATGCCGGTAAAGAGACGGAATCGCCTTCCGTGAGAAAAAGTGGCGTTTGGGAACCTGCCACTGAGGAACCGCACATTTCACAAACTCACCGAAGGGGGCAGAGCCTACCAACTGAAAAGTCAGCAGTTGAAGTGCTAGCAATTTAGCCAAGCTAGCATTCAACCGCTGAGCATGTGGATGGCTGGGAGCGAACTTCTTTTGGCAGTGCAGCAGCTGGGGCAGGGAAATTTGCCTGGTACAATCGCAGGTCGGTGTACCGATAGCAGATTGCCCGCAAGTACTTGGCTGTGACACACCTAATTCTACACCTTCATTCCTCTCAGTGCAGGTTTCAGAGAGGACTGAAGGTATAGTGGTGTTGGAAATCCCAGCTGATGAGGAGCAAGGAGAGGTCAGCTTTGTTCTTTGGTGTGGGTCTTTTAGGTACGCTTGCCAACGAACTGCATGGCAGGTCGACATATGTCTGGTCAAGCAGGTGGTGTTTTAGCGGCTGATGTTTTGGCCACGCGAGATACGCTTCAGACATATGTTGCAAAATGGCAACAGTGCGATCTGCTGCACACGTCTGAAAAAAGGCCCACACCAAAGAACGTTTGGAATAATGCGCAGAGACAGCAGCGCCCTGCACATGCAGAGTTCTGCAGTGTGATGCAGTCAGTGTGCTGCCCTTAGGCTTGCCCCTGGAGGGCATCCTGCCTCATTGAAGATGTGCCTCCTCCCCCTCTCTCCTATCAGGCACCCACGTGGAGTCAGTGACCTCATCATCCCCTCCCTCCTCATCACTGGAGCAAATCTGGCAGTATGCTGCAGCTGGAGGAACATGACTGCCAGATAGCTGTCCTTTTTGGGCACCCCCTCCCTCTGGGCTCACGTTACTACCCCCTCTATGGGCTCACGTTACTGCCTTCCTCTAGCTGGGTTCCATCATCGGAGCCTTCAAAACGCTGGGCATCTTCCTGGAGCATGTACCCAACACTGTGGTCAAACAGTTCGGGGGACTCCTCAGGAGGACATGGTGGGGCTAGGGAAGGAGTGACTGATGCCATTGAGCCGAGGGAAGACACCGCTTTGGCAGCTGCTTTGCCAAAGTACCCTGAGCCTGGGTGAGAGAGGATGGAGGAGGAGGATGAGGACGGCTTGGTCATCCACTCTACCAAGTCTTGGGCATGTTGCGGCTCAACATGGCCAGCTGCCGAAAAGAAGGACAAGCGTGTCCCACGGCCACGTGCTGATGAGGATGCACCCTGTCCACGACCAGCACTGTTGCCTCTAGACACAGAGCCTGCTTGTCCTCTTTTATTGCCTCGTGACTGTCTGCAGCTCCGGGGGTCTTCTTCCGACTCTGGGGGTCTTCTTCCGACTTCGGGGGTCTCTTCTTCTGCTCTCCGGTTCTTTCTGCCGCCTGCCAGGGTTCCCAACCGAAATATCCATTCTTTTTCCTTTTGGAGAAGGATGGTATTAAAATCGCCGCTTCTGCTTGACAGATTTAAAGTGATTGTTATTTTATTTATTTTTTAAAATGAGAATTTACAAACATGTTATACTTACCAGCTCTATTGTAGTGGATTTGCTCGGAGCAGCTCAGATCCTCCTCTTCTCGGGGTCCCTATTCGCTGCTCCTGGCCCCTTCCTCCTGCTGAGCGCCCCAACAGCAAGCAGCGTGCTATCTATTTTGACACGGAGCTGCCATTCAGCCCCGCCCCCTCTCTCTCCTGATTGGCTAACTTTGACAGCTGCGGGAGCCAATCAGGAGGGTGAGGCTTGGACGGCCAAGGGACTTGTGGACATCGCTGGACAGAGAAGGGGCTCAGGTAAGTATTAGGGGGTGACCTGGTACAAACACTAATAAGAAGACTAGTGCTGGGGGAGAGGATGCTGGGGGCGTGACCGGATGGTGAGGTGAGAGGCCGCCGCAGCCCGGACCACACACTTGCTCCCACGCTGCACGCCGTATGAGGAAATCTGTTATGTCCCTTAGACACGGGGTCTCTCAGAGTTTTGCTAGCAATGCTAAAGTATCTGCTCAGCAAGTTACACACAGGCCAGATGAACTTCTTGAACATGGAAGGGTTTATTACTCACTCAGAACATGATGACTTGTTACATGGAGGAGTCTTAATACAACAGGATTCTGTCATTACCAGATCTATGCATCATGCTGCTGCTGCTTCCCAGTTCCACACACCACTCTCACTACTTCCTGGTACAGCCCCTCCCCCAGCATGCATCAGGAGAAAAAGGTGAAGGGTCACACAGTGCTTCAGCACAAACATCACATCTCCTTTTTTTCCCATAAAAAAAAAATAGGAAAAAAAAAATATATATAAACATAACAAGAACACAAAATACTCAACACATAAAATAACAAGGCAAGCAGGATCAGTTCAGCAAGTAGTATCTCCAACTCAGTTCTGTGGCTCCCGCATCACATTATGAGCCCTTTGTCTCTGTTTCCTGACCTCCAAAGTGTCCCGTAAGATTTCAGTGCTTTGCCAACGAGGAGTTTGATGTCTTTGACGGGCAGACTTACGAAGTGGCACAGCACTAGGAGGGGTAGAGGCTGTCAAGGGTTCTGGAGATGTCAGTTGGTGTCCAACAGACAAATCAGTCTCTGCAACTCCAGGCACATGTCCGGGCTCCTCAGGAATATGTTTACCAACCGCTTCAGGGGTTGGTTGTAAACTTGTGGGATCATGCCAGACACCATGCCATATGTCACCAGTAGAGCCCTGAGTAGACTCTGGTGGTTGGGTAGAAAGAGAGGTCGGGTTTGTTTCAACTGGCAGGCAAATGCGCTTTCTCAATTGCGAAAGGTGTCTTCGAACACAAACGCCATTCTCCAGGCGAACAAGGTACATTTGTTGTCCAAGAGGTCCATCAATAATGCCAGGAAGCCAATGAGGCAAAACTTTGTAATTCCGAAACCATACAAGATCACCAGCACGGAATCCAGGACGGCCTGGCGGATGAGGTGTTGGTGACTGTTCCTGTGGGCGAACTAAATCCAGTTTGGTGCGGAGATGCCTGCCAAACATAAGAAAAGCTGGGGACAGCCCAGTAGTAGCGTGTTTTGTGTTTCGGTACATGGTCAAGAACTCCAGAAGCTTCTCCTCTGAGAGTCCGACCTGGTCCAGGGTGGACAGTAAGTGCTTCTTAAACGTCTGCACAAACCATTCTGCCAGCCCATTTGAGGCTGGATGATAAGGAGCTGTTCTGTAGTGTTGGATGCCCAAGCCACTGAGGAAGGATAGAAACTCATGCGATGTAAATTGAGTCCCATTGTCCGAGACTATGGCTGTTGGCAAGCCATATTGAGCAAAGAGCTTCCTTAAGACTAGAATGGTAGCAGCAGAGGTAACAGAAGGCATTTGAAAAACCTCTGGCCATTTTGAATGTGCATCTACCACGATCAAATACATTTTACCCTGGATTGGGCCAGAAAAATCAAGATGGAGTCTTGACCACGGTTCTGTCGGCCATGGCCAAGGTAGCAGGGTTCCTTTCTTTTGGGGTCGCTGAGCTTGACAGCACCCAGGACATTGAGCCACATAATCTTCAATTGCTGTGTCCATTTGTGGCCACCAAACATAGCTCCAGGCTCGCTGCTTCATGCGCACCATGCCAGGATGGCCCTCATGCAGTATCCTTAGCATGGTTGGTTGCAAATACTGAGGTATGATCACTCTGTTGCCCCACTGTAGGCAACCAGCATTAGTCACAAGCTCACATTTTCTGGCAAAGTACGGACGAAATTCACCTGGGACTTTCTCTGGCCATCCAACCTCAACATATGAGAATATCTGAGACAGGAAAGGATCTGTGACTGTATGTCTGGCAATTAAGGAGGTGGACATGCAGGATTTCGGCCTGTGGATTTCCACTATGCGTACGTCTCTTGGTGAGTGGTCTCCAATTGGCAATCTGGAAAACGCATCTGCATTGCCATGGGCATCATGGGAGCGGTATCTGATAGAATAAGTATAAGCTCCCAAGAATAAAGCGTACCTTTGTAAGCGAGATGCGGTTGTTGTAGAAATTCCTTTCTGAGGGTTCAGTATTGACAACAGAGGTTTGTGGTCAGTAATAAGTGTGAACTCCCGACCATAGATGTACGTATGAATTTTTTTTGGTGGCCCATACAATGGCCAAAGCTTCCTTGTCTATCTGGGAGTAGTTTTGCTCTGCTGAGGTTAAAGACCTGGAGGCAAAAGAAATGGGGCGCTCTGTGCCATCTGGCATGACATGGGAAAGCACAGCACCCAGTCCATAAGGCGAGGCGTCACAAGCCAAGGTGACGGGTTTCTTTAAATCATAGTGGACCAGAACTCGAGAAGACAGAATGAGTTCTTTAGAAAGCCGAAAAGCTTCTTCACATTTGGCTGTCCATATCCATTTAGCTCTTGCATCCAGTAAGCGATGTAATGGGTAAAGCTGGTGTGCTAGGTTCGGCAAGAAACGGTGGTAGTAATTTAGGAGGCCAAGGTAGGACCTGAGCTGTGTGACATTCTGGGGAGTAGGGGAATGGGTAAGGGCTTTAACCTTTTCTTCAGTAGTGTGTAACCCATGCCGGTCCACAGTGTGGGCACAAAATTCCAGTCGAGACTTTAGAAATTCGCATTTTGAAAGATTGACACGTAAACCATACCTTTGGAGTCTCTCTAGCACAGCTTCAACATTCTTTCTGTGTTCTTCATCAGTGGGACCAGTGATGAGCATGTCATCTAGTAGACATTGAGTGAAAGGTATGCCTGCCAGGACCTCATCCATGATTCGCTGCCAGATGGCTGGAGCTGGGGCTATGCCAAAAACCATGCGGTTATATTGGAATAATCCTTTATGAGTGTTAATGGTCAACAGATGGCGTGAATCTGGGTGTACTTGCAGTTGCAGGTAAGCTTGTTTTAAGTCTATTTTTGTAAACTTTTGTCTACCAGCCAATGAGCTAAATAGATCTTCAAGTCGAGGCAATGGGTATTGATCCACAAGAAGTTGGTTGTTCAGGGCGACCCTGAAATCTCCACAAATTCGAATGTCTCCATTCTTTTTCTTGACAGGCACAATTGGTGATGCCCATTCACTTCTATCAACTTTAGTTATGATCTTTTCAGCCAATAGGTGGTCCAGCTCTGCTTCCACTTTCTTTCTCAAGGCAAAAGGTACTGATCTTGCCTTACAAAAACGAGGTGTAGCACCCGGCTTCAAGAGGAGGTGGGCCATTTTTCCTTTTACTGTGCCCAAAGAGTCCTCAAAAACCCCCTTAAAGCGTGACTTCAGGGATTCCACCCAATGGTCTACCTCAGAAAGCAATGTACATTGGGCAATGGCAAGAGGAGGCATGCCCAGGGCTTTGATCCAGTCCCTACCGTACAGCAGAGGACCTCCTTTATTGACAACATAAAGGCGTAGAGTTTGACTGCGGTTGCCTAATGTAACAAGGGGTTTCACATAACCCAAGGGCTGTAGTAGTTCCTTGCTGTAGGTTTGTAGTGTGAGATTTGTAGGTTGGAGCGGTAGGGACAGACCCGATGCCTTTAAATCAGTCCATGAAATGACAGACACTGCCGCCCCTGTATCAACATCCATGGAGACAGGACAGCCATTGAGTGTGACATCCACTTTTATCGCAGGAGTACTCCCAGCTACCCGAAACAGTCCAACATGCTGGACACAGGTTTCCTCATCAGAGCTGGAGCCGTGATTGTCAGTATCCATATGAAATGTCTGTTTACGTCTAACTTTTGTGGTAGTGTTCGGGGAGCATGAGCTGCGGCAAACACGCCCAATATGGCCAGTCTTTCCACAAAGAAAACAAATGACATCCTTGAACTTGCAAGCAGGTGCACTGTGAATAGTGTTACCACAACGGTAGCAAGTTGGTGTCCTAGAGACAGAAGAATTAGGGTGGCGAGGTTTAGGAAGATTTGGGGACGACCATCTTGGGTGTCGGGTGATAGCAGAGTGGAATATTTCCTCTCCCTGGCTTGCAGGAGTTTCAGGTGGTGCCTTCAGTAGGGTGGCGTCCCGTGTAGCCAACTCCATGACCGTAGCAAGGTCAGTGGCTTTCGTCAGAGTCAAGTCGGGTTCTGTGAGTAAACGTTTCTGTATGGCTGGGTCGCAGAGTCCCATGACAAACATGTCACGGAGAGCCGTCTGCAGGAAGTCTCCAAACTGACAAGTGGCAGCTAGTTTACGTAAAGCAATGATATAAGTCTTTATGTCCTCCCCGGTATGCTGCCTTCTACTGTAGAATTTAAACCGCTCTGCAATCTCTAATGGCTTTGGGTTGTAGTGCTCATGTAGCTTCTGAATTAACTCAGGCAGGGGCTTAGAGGCCGGCTTGTCTGGAGAAATGAGGTCTCAGAGTGCCATATGCAGCTTGACCCAATATTGTAAGGAAAACTGCAACTTTCTTTTCTGCAGCCACACTATTTGCTTCCATATACTGCTCCAGCCTCTCCACCCAGGAGCTCCATGATTCAGCAGCAGGATCAAATGGTTGAATAAACCCTATGAAGGCCATGTGTGCTAAAATCCACAATCCTCGTCGCCACTGTTATGTCCCTTAGACACGGGGTCTCTCAGAGTTTTGCTAGCAATGCTAAAGTATCTGCTCAGCAAGTTACACACAGGCCAGATGAACTTCTTAAACATGGAAGGGTTTATTACTCACTCAGAACATGATGACTTGTTACATGGAGGAGTCTTCATACAACAGGATTCTGTCATTACCAGATCTATGCATCATGCTGCTGCTGCTTCCCAGTTCCACACACCACTCTCACTACTTCCTGGTACAGCCCCTCCCCCAGCATGCATCAGGAGAAAAAAGGTGAAGGGTCACACAGTGCTTCAGCACAAACATCACAAAATCGAATGGAGGAGAAATGGGGAGGAGGAGAGATGCACGCGGGTCTAGTCAGCTGACTGAGACGCTCTGGCTCATGTGACCTCCACCTCTGTGTATCGCTTGCTGAAGCCGGTTGATCCTGCTGACTGGCCTCCCATGACGTCACAGTCACATGCTCCCATGACATCACAGTCACATGCCCTGGGGCCACCCGGAGCATGTGACTGACATCATGAGAGGCCTATATAAATCGTTGCGGACCGCACACCCAGCATTACAGCGGGAGGAAGTGACGAGTGAATATCGAGGAGGAGGAGAAGAGGGAAGAAGGCGACGAAGAAGACCGGGCCCCCGCTAGCAAAAGAGCTGGAAGAAGATAGCGAAGGTGCCCGGCAGAAGGCAGAAAGAACCGGAGAGCAGAACAAGAGACCCCCGAAGTCGGAAGAGACCCCCAGACCTGTGTAATAAATTACTTTAAAAACCTGTGTAGTGTTTTTTTATTGAATTTTTTTTCCACCAGGTGAATGGGTACCCCATACTCATTCACATAGGGTGGGGGGGCCGGGATCTGGGGGCCCCCTTATTAAAAGGGGGCTCCTGGATTCCGATAAGCCCCCCGCCTGCAGACCCCGACAACCAACAGCCAGGGTTGTCGGGAAGAGGCCCTTGTCCCCATCAACATGGGGGGCAGGGTGCTTTAGGGTGGGGGGGCCGCAGGTCGCCCCCCTGCCCCAAACCCCCCATGTTGAGATCATGCAGCCCGGTACGGTTCAGGAGGGAGGGGGGCCGCTCTCTCATCCCCCCTCTTTTCCTGTGGCCTGCCAGGTTGCGTGCTCGGATAAGGGTCTGGTTTGGATTTTGAGGGGGACCCCCACGCCATTTATTCGGCTTAGGGGGTTCCCCTTAAAATCCATACCAGACCGAAGGGCCTGGGCCTACCTGGAACACTATAGCCTCGGGCTGAAGGTGCCCGAGACTCCTCGACCAATTCACGCACCCCTGGCCCGCAGGGCCAAAGGGTGCGACTCTCGCCACCAGGAGTCCCCCTTGGAATCCCCCGGCCAATCTCTCAGCCTAATCGCTTCTGCCCCTTATGTACCCTCTCCCAGCATGCACAGCAGGTAGACCACGCCCACTGTATGGCTGCCGAGAGAGGACACCCAATCATGCCACCTGTGGTTGGACCCAAGACCTGGGCAACAGCACCACCTGCAGGTCAAGGAGAACTATACACCCAGGTCGAGATACACTCCCGTGGATACATCAAGAGAGGCCTGATACCGACAGGAGATGAGGTAAGCCGTCGGATGCCGCTGCCTTAGTCCTGCTCCTCCGGTTACCCCTTTTGTGATTTTACTCTCTCTCCCTTCTCCCGGGTTGTTTTTCTATTGTCCTCCTCAATGATGTCCCCCCCCCTGGATTGGTTACATTTACGCCCCCCCTGCCTGAGCTGGTTCCTGAGCGGAATCGCCGCCCACACACGCTCTCCCTGAGATTTCCGGGTGCTGGGTTTTTTTTTCCTTCTCATGCCTCTCCCCTGGCCCCCCTCCCTATGGGTTTGCTTTTGTTTTATAATTTTTTTATTTTTTTTTAAATTTTATTATTTTTTTCTCTTCTCTCTGCTGCCCCCCTCCCCCCGAGTGTTCTCTCTGACCCCCCGGCGTTTGGACTGGCCTCTGATGCGGGGTCGTTGCTGGCCCCCACGTTCGCTGAGTGACGGTGGTGAACGGCTGACTGGGGGTGGGGGGGTGCTGTGGAAATGGAATTGTCGGCACTTAAAGGTCGGCCCTCTTATGGCAGGATCGAACTATTACATAAAGCTGCAGCTGTCCCTGTTGAACTGGGGAAGAGACAATATGGAGATGCTGGTTTTTCTTTCTTTTCCCTTTTTTTCCTCTCTTTCTCGCTTCTCTCTCTCGCTGGTTCTCTGCCCCTCCCCCTCGCCACAACCCCTACAGGAACGCCGGAAGATGGTTGGAAGTGTAACCCATCCCCACATGGGGCTTCACGGTGTCGACCTGCACGCCACCAGCAGACAGGACACTTCAAGAGGCGGGTAACGAGACTTTCAGATTGGATGTTTAATGTGCTGTGCTCTTAATTAGGGGGAGGGGGGCTTGCTATGTAGATACACCTTACTACTTATTCATTGTATGCTCTGTGGGGGGGATTGTGGGGGTGGGCTTTCCGTGCCGGGGGGAGGGGGGCGGGACTCCTGCGGATAACCGTGGGGGGGCGGAGGTATTCGGCGTCTGACCCCGGGGATCGGGCGTCCCCGATTTACGGGGGGAGCCCGCATGGGGAGGGGGGCTCAGATCTATAGATGGGGGCTCACCTCGCCACAGACGAGGTATTTGAATTGCGGACGTGAGCTCTGCCTGAAAATGGGTGGGGTGGAGCTGGTGCTGCTCCCCCCCCGCTTACCCCTCGGGATACAGAGGAGGAGACTCCTTATATAGTCACCCCCCCTGGATGGGGGGATCGGGATCAGGAGAGGGAGGCTAGTTTAGATGGGGGGATGGATACGGGCTGTGGATCCCTCTGCTTAAAGCGGAGGTTCCGCGGTATATCTTTTTTTTTTTTTACATTGCATTGGTTGAGTATTACTTTCTCATGTATTTACTCACGTATCAGATGTTTCCCAGTCTCCCCAGTCAGAATCAGTTCTAAATTAGAACTTATAAAAATCCTTTTGGAAATTGCCATTTTGCTTGTGGGCATTGTGAAGCCCACAAGCAAATACTTCCGGGAAGCGTGAATGCTTTTCTCCCACTGCACTGTTGCCATCACAACGGACACATACTGTGAAGTTGTTGAGAGGGGGGGGGGGTGTGCTTTTCTTTTTACATTTTACAGGTCATCAGCTTGACAGTCTCAGAGCGCTCGTTCTGAGCTGCAGCTGATGTTAGCATACAGGACAGGAGCCAGAGTATAGGAGACAGGAGCGCTGATTTCACTGAGGAATGTGAAAAGAAAACACATCTCGCAGCGGGGGGGGGGGGGGGGGGGATGGGGGGTGCCGCGCCGCTGCGAGATGTGTTTTCTTTTCACATTCCACAGTGAAATCAGCGCTCCTGTCTCCTATACTCTGGCTCCTGTCCTGTATGCTAACATCAGCTGCAGCTCAGAACGAGCGCTCTGAGACTGTCAAGCTGATGAAGCTGATGACGAGGTGGTGAATTGTCTCCTGGGAAAGCATGACACTGCACTCCCAGGAGGCAATGGGGCGCTGGGGAAAGTAAAGGAACGCCCACTCCCGCGGGAGGGATACCAGGAAGTGTCCCTGTTTAATACGAAAATCAAGGTAAATAAAAAAACGAACAAGATAATTATTTGCCAAATGTTGTTATAAATGTTATACTAATTGGGATGAGCAAATGTTTAGATTTAGGGTGAACCTCCGCTTTAATATAGGATAGAATGTGATATTTACATGTTGAACCAGTTTACTGTTATAAATACACTTTTGATAGGAGGTATGTTTTCTTTGTTTTGAACATCACTGTTGTTCTTTCCCAAGGTTCTTTTTATTATGGGGATACAAGGTTAATGTAAGTTGCCGGGCTGGGGAGGGGCGGGCTGGACTGGGTTAGCTTCCCTCGGTCCTCTCCAACCTCCTCCCCAATAGGCCAAAGTACCATCCCTGGGGTGAATCAGGGTGGGCTTTTTTGCGAACGAATTTCGTTCACTTCTTAGTTTATTGTGTATATATAGATATATATACAATCCTTTTTTTTCTCTTTTCCTCTTTTTCACATATTTCTTTTCTCTTTTGTCTCTCTTTTTTCTGTCTAATCTTTACCTATATATATTCTTTTTTCTCTTCTCTCTTTCTCTCCCTCTTTCTATTTACTTTCCCCCCCTTTTTTTTCCTTTCTTCCCTTTTCTCTCTTTCTCTCCTTCCTCTCTTTCCCCTTCCCCCCCTTTTTTTCCCCTCTCTCTCTTTCTTTTTGTCTACTACGCCCTCCCCTTCTCCTCTTTTCCTCCCCTATCCCGTTGTAGTGATCCTTCCCCTTTGACCCAGGGACGATGGATACCCTTCACATTTTTTCGCTAAACGCAAAAGGACTAAATGTACCCGAAAAGCGTTGTATGCTGCTGAATGACCTTAAAAGAGCTGGGGCTGACGTAGCGTTCATTCAGGAAACGCATTTTAAAACAGGAGGGCCTCCATGCCTTAGAAACCGATTCTTTCCCTCGGTGTATCATGCCACTAACAAGACAGCAAAAACCAAGGGAGTGTCTATACCTGGAGCAGTGCCCTGGACATGTGGCGATACCTTGGTAGACGCCGAGGGTCGTTGTGTGTTCATAAAGGGAATGGTAGGGGACAAGCGGGTGACTCTGGCCACTATTTATACGCCCAATGACCGACAAGACACCTTCCTACACGACACGCTGGACCTCCTGATGGCATTCAAAGCGGGACAGTTGATCGTGGGAGGTGACTTCAACATTCCCCTAGCCCCCTTGGTCGACACCTCATCGGGTCATTCCTCCATACGCCCCGGCATACATAAACGCGTTACACGGGACTTACACAACGCCCAGCTGGTTGACGTATGGAGACTACATCACTCTGGGGAGAGAGATTACACCTTCTACTCGTCTCCACATAAAGTATATTCAAGGATCGATTATTTTTTCATCCCACACAGCCAACTGGAAGCGGTACATGACCCGATGATAGGTAGCATCACATGGTCCGACCACGCACCCATTACTATACGCTACGACCTCTCAGCAACCTCAATATCCAGAACTAAGTTCTGGCGCCTGAACGAAAGTTTACTACAGACACCGGAGGTCATGGCGGAGGTCACAACTGAACTACAACACTACTTCAGGACTAACGACGTAGATGACTGCGACCCGGGTATTTTATGGGAGGCACATAAATCAGTAATTAGGGGAATATTAATCAAACATGGTGCACGCATTAAAAGAGAACGGGAACAACTACTGATAGGGGAGGGGGGTTCCTTCCCTAGGGATTCCTTAAGAGCACACATCTCCCTTATCCATAAGGAAGGCAAGGACCCAACAGCGTGCGGCAGTTACCGGCCCATCTCTTTATTAAACACGGATCTGAAGCTCTTAACTAAGATCCTAGCTAACAGATTGACCCAACAGACGCCGAATATAATCCACTTAGACCAAGTGGGTTTTGTTCCTGCCCGGGAGGCAAGGGATAATACCACTAAGGTACTCAACTTAATCCACATAGCTACCACGTCAAAGACACCCTGCGTCTTTCTCAGCACGGATGCTGAGAAGGCGTTTGACCATGTCAACTGGACCTTCATGTTCTCCGTCCTGAAACGAATTGGATTGGGGCCTAAAATGCGCCAATGGATATCCAGTATATACTCCATACCCTCGGCCCAGGTCAAAGCCAATGGAATTTTGTCTGATACTTTCCCTATAACGAACGGAACCAGACAGGGGTGCCCGCTCTCACCCATACTTTTTGCGTTGGCGTTAGAACCATTCCTGTGCACGGTGCGTGCACACCCTGACATTACAGGGGTCACTGTGCGTGATACACAATTTAAAATCTCGGCGTATGCAGATGATTTATTGTTTTCCCTGACCAACCCGGCAGTGTCCCTACCGAACCTACTCCGAGAGTTTGATAGATACGGAAACCTTTCCAATTTAAAAATGTATTTCGACAAATCGGCAGCGATGGGGATTAATATCCCTCCCACCAGATTGAACTCACTGAAATCCCAGTTCAAATTTAAATGGTCGGACAGTTCTCTTAAATACCTGGGAACCCTGATCCCGTGCAATCTGGAGCACACCTTCGACCTCAATTTTCCGCCCTTATTGACCAAGGCCCGACTACTGCTACAGGAATGGACCAAGGGTTTGCATTCCTGGTTTGGCAGGTGCAACCTCATTAAAATGTCTATCCTCCCTAAATTTTTGTACTTGTTCCAGGCATTGCCAATCAGGATTGCATCCCCGTACTTTAAACAGGTCAATTCCCTTTTCGTTAACTTCATTTGGGCTAACTCCAAACCACGACTCCGTAGACGTCTGTTGACAATGCCGAAACATCTCGGAGGATTGGCCTTGCCAGATCTACGTAATTACCATGGGGCGGTGCATCTTGGCAGAATCATAGACTGGAACCGTCACAGCAAATCTAAACTCTGGGTCCAACTAGAACAAGCCCAAACAGCAGTGTCACTGAAGGGCGCCACTTGGTGCTTTGACCGACTACCCCCCACCTTGACTTCCCACCCAATTATTGGCGCTACCCTTCGTATATGGGCGGCAAACTTACTATCAACCCACCTCTCTTCGGGTGATTCCCCCCTTTATCCAATCCTAGGAAATCCAGCGTTCCCACTGGGCCTGGAATCGGCGGAGTACTTGTCATTTACTTTGACGGGGAGGGACCAGGCCTCACATTTTGTGGAGGACGCTAAGTGGCCCTCTGTTCAAGCTCTGACTAGTGATGGAGGACATTTCCGACTTCCGTTTTGGAGGGCAATTCGCTTACATCATTTCCTACATTCATTACCAAACCCGGCACGATATCAGAGAGAACTGACCACCTTTGAAGAATACTGCAGGGACGAGGGGACGTTGTCTCAAGTCCTCTCCAAAACATACACACTACTTAACTCCCCTCCCACACAACCTGACTTGCCTTTCCTACAGAAATGGGAAGTAGACCTACAATGTTCATTCACTGACGCCCAAAAACAGACGATAATTCGATTTTCATTGAAAACATCGATATGCACAAAAACCCAAGAACTTAATTACAAGATCTTAACCAGGTGGTACTATACGCCCCAGATACTGCATAGATACTTCCCTAACTCCACGAACCAATGTTGGAGATGTCAGGCGGAGGTGGGGACGCTTCTTCACATATTCTGGTCCTGTCCTCGTCTACAACACTTCTGGACAACAGTTAGGACTATCACTCAGAAATTCACTGATCATGTAATCAGTGACGACCCTGCCTTTTTTCTGCTTCACGCTACCTCAATACCGGCAAGGAGATACAAGAAGTCAATCATACGGCACTTATTGAATGCAGCCAAATCCTGCATCCCCCTTAGATGGAAGAAAAGTTCGCCCCCGACGGTGGGGCTGTGGTTACGTAGGGTGGAGGACATCAAAAAACTGGAGGATTTGGTCCTCACTGCTCAAAACAAACAGGAGAGGCACTCTGAGGCATGGAGGCTCTGGAACATCTTCATCTATTCGGATGAAGGATCGGCCCTACTTAACTCTTAACTTGGCAAAGGGAAACAGTCTTGATAATTATTACGACTGGAGACGTGTTCAGAACTCTGGGTCAGCCCCCTCCCCCCACCTTTCCCCTCTTCCCTCCAACCCCGTTCCCCATTTCTATTTCCAGGTTTTTATTCTAGTTCTCTCTCTCTCTCCCCCTCCCTCCCTCTCGGGGGGGGGGGGGGAGTTGGACGGGGAATTGGATTTATCCTAGATGTGACATAGTGACGCCCCCTACCGGAAGGTTATGGAGTAAGGAGGAACATTCGGGGAGGATACTAAATAGATAGCCACGAGCTCAGTGATAACAGTACCCCGAGTTGGGTTATCCATATCGGGTGAATATTCAGACCTGTCTGAAATAAATGCTTGCGAACTTGTATGTCACACTCTGTTTGTATGGTAATGTCTTTTATTCTATGTCTGTTTATATAAAACAATAAAAAATTTATAATTGAAAAAAAAAAAAGAATGGATTCTAGATCTGAACCAAACAGCAAATCCCCTGCAAAGAAAATACTACACGGCCTGTTTTTTGATGCTGCGTCCCCGGGCCAGGTTTTTAGCCATCAAGCCCTCCTAGCAGAGTTTGTTAATGCTGCGGACCTAGCCGACATGCGTATGTACTCTGCAGAGGCATCTGCAATATAGGACACTGCTGCAGATAAGGTTGTAAAGGAGTCCAAAATATCTTATTTTGGGGAATCCGCAGTAACGTGGGCCTTCATCTGGTTAATCCAGTGCTCTAAATTCCTGGCAACACATGTTGTTGCCATTACCGGCTTCAGATTGTTCATCACCGATTGCCAGGCCCTTTTAAGAAGTAGGTCCATCCTTTGAAGATATGGGCACACTAAAGGAGCCCATGGATAAAAGGCAAGGTCAGTTGATTTCGAGACCTGCGAGAAAGCGGAATCCAGTTTTGGAACCTTGTTCCAGATGGAGTCAGGATTTTCCTCAAACAGGAATCTTCTCTAGTGGGCCCAAGAAAAAAAAATGGCTTCTTCTCTGGTCCTAGCCATTCTTTTTAAATCATGTCTGTGATTATCGAATGCACTGGAAAAGTATGGTCTTTCGAGTCTCCCAGCCCAGCGTACATGCCGTTGTGTAGCGAGAGCTCCTTTTCCTCCTCTATCCCCAAGGTAGCGTGGATTACTTTCAAGAGTCCTCCTATGTCTTTTAGTAACAACTTGTATTTAGAGGCGGCATCTGCTTCATTTTCCTCCTCTTCTGAATCTGATCCATCAGGAGCGAGGGAAGCAGGTTCTTGGGAAGTATCCTGGGAGACTGGACCTCCTACCTGTATCAGAGAAATCCCTAGGGATTCTAAAGATGGCGGCAGAGCCCCAGGCTCTCCTGAGGGACCTGGCTCTTCTCTCAGGTTTGACCTGAAAGCTTGCGCGGAGCTCATCCTTAATGGCTGAAACCAGATTGCCACAAATGGATGGAGACTCCTCCCTGACTAAATCTGCAATACAATCTGCACAAAGAGATTTTGTCCAGGCTTTGATTAATTTTTCTTTGCAGACAGGGCACCTTCTCTTGACTGGTTGAACAGAGCTTTTTGCCTGGACAAACAGAAGAAAAAATACAAAAAGGACCACGCTGAAATGCTGCTATACAGTATAGGTAAAAACAAACACCCATGTGCGCTAGGAAAGAACCTCTCTCACTTCCCTGTGCCCTAGCAAGCCGCTGCCACCACCACCACCTTGTGGAGTCACCTAATGCAAGGGAGAAGAACTAACCCACTTGTCACTGCACTACACATGCACCAGGGAGAAATCACACTGGGGGGGGGGGGGGTTAATACCCATAGGAGAAAATGGCCCACAGTAAAAAAGGAACACAGTCCCTTACCTTGGCCTTGCTGGTGCCTTGGCTTGCCCCCTTATCCGCTGCATCCTCCATTGCAGAGCGCACTGCGGTCTCGTGGCTGAAACAAGGTTGGTTCCGAGATTCAAAAACACTGCTGCGCCGACCCGGAACCGAAAGTTAAGAGCACCAGGTGACCCTGCCCTCGCCCCTGCGCTTAGCAGCCGGAAATGACGCTGCGCCCGACCTGGAAGTGCTGCCTCTTCCTGTACAAAGCACAGGACGTGGCTAAAGGCTCTCCTCAGCCACAAGAGCAATGGCGGCTGCTCAGCTTGTACTGCAGCTGTTCCGTGATGCTGCCGGCCAGCAGGAAACCACGGCAACCGCCCATCTGAAGCAAGAAAAGGGCAGCACCCCCAATCAGTACAGGCTCTCCTCGAGCACGGAACGGTGAGATAGAGCCCATGGGACCATCCAGCAAGAGGCAAGTGGGAGGATCATTCTCCTAAACAAAAAAAACTAACAGGTGAGAACCTTTTGTCTCCCAGGAAAGCCCTGAGAGGTGTTCCTCCGGCTGGAGGAAACAAAAAACTGAAGGAAGCTACGTGGAGGCCTCCTGTTAAAGCTTGGAGTAATGAGGTGTTTTCTGTTGGAGGAGGAGCCATGATCTCTCGGGTTCTGTCCTGAAAGACGTTTTGGGAAATAAATATATTTTTAACAATCGGTATGTAAAAAAAAAAAAAAGTTTTCAATAAAGACGAAAGGGCTGAAAATGGCAAATGGAAAGCAACATGTACCCCCCAACCCACTGACACATAACCACTGTATTTTTTGTTATATCCCAATAATGGGGTTTCAGGAAACGGCACACAAAACATCAAAAGTTATGGAAATTAATATTTTATTAATTATTTTTAAGGCTTTTTATTTTAGTAAAAACTGAATTCTGCTACTTTCCACCACTCAGAAGTATGTACCGTATAAAGCTAACCAGACCCAGGAGGAGCACTAGCATATACATTACAGCCAAGTCTTTGTTATATTTCTGCAAGTTTGTTTTTCTGTTAAAGCAAGTCACAAACCTTAACATAATCTACAGAGACCAATACACTGAAGGATCACCCTAGTTGTCTCTTATAGGAAGTAGTGCAAAATAATTACTTGCAAGTAAAAGGCTTGAAACATTAAATGTTCACAATGTAATTTTCGAGGAATTTGTTAGGTAGGATTTCCAGGCCAGCATCAATGAAGTTTGTCCCAATAATGTGCAGAAAACTGGTCAGTCAATTGCCATATCCCTAGACAGTGATCATTCATGAATTTGCATTAAGAGCTCATCATTCTACTACTTGTCCATACCCAGCCATATTCTATCAATCAATAGGTTTATGACTAAACAAGGCCAAAAAAGATAATTTGCTAGATCCTGTCTCTATCTTGTACCCAGATAATTAAACACAGGCACGTAATCTGTCAACGTGCATCTTGGACATGTACATCTGCCGCAACTATACCAGAAAATTGCTGCGCTTTAAGGGTTGAATTGTGAGCCACCCAGCCCCAGTGTAATCACATTGTTTCTAATGAGTGTACAAAAAATCTGCCCAACAGCTGCACTAAAACCCCTTTCACACTAAGGCGCGTTTTTCAGGCATTTTTGGGCTAAACATAGCGCCTGAAAAATGCCTACCCTGCAGCCCCAGTGTGAAAGCCAGAGTGCTTTCACACTGGGGCACTCCAAGCAGCATCTTTGGGGCATTGAAGGAGCGCTGTATACACCGCCCCTGCCCATTGAAATGAATGGGCACTGCTGCCGAAGCATCTGCAAAGCTCTACACGGGCGCATTTAACCCTTTATTCGGCCGCTAGCAGGGGTTAAAATCGCTTTGCTAGCGGCCGAATAGCGCAGCTAAAACTGCGTTTTACCATCAACGCCCGCCCACCCCAGTGTAAAAGCAGCCTAAATGATGCTTCACAGTAAACTTCATTGTATACTATGCAGCAGCTTTCAGTGGTAATATTGGAAGACTTTATTTCGTACTTGCAGCAAAAACAGTGTGATTACATAGAGAAGACATTGCTTCTGTATGTACATTATTCCATCTAGCCAGTCTGTGCATAGTTGTCAGGGTAGAAAGTTGTGACAATGTCTCTTTAATAGTTATATGTTTTCTATTAGGAGTTTGGTAACTCTGTATTCTGCTACATAAATGGAGACTCTCGGCACTAGAGCAAGGCAGTATATGCTAGTAATAGTATAAAACTGTGCTAATCTCACAGTATGTTTGTGAAAATAGCTGAAAGGGCCACATATACTGTGGAATGTGATACATATTTTAACCTGAATGGGATTTTTATTTATTTTGCAATATAGAGAGTGACCTATAGGCCCACTCCTCGATTTTTTTTTTTTAATAGTTCTTAATGTAAAGAAGGTTCATATTGTTATGTGATCATTCCTCGATGACGCAGTGAACTTGGAATAGGATATTTGTCAGCAAGTGACAAGATGAACATTAAAATCATCATGATGGCTTGTACTACTTAAAGCAGACAGTCTGAATGCTCATCTCCCTTGCCCTTTTGTCAACATAACTATTTTCTAAAATAGGTACCTGTTCTTCTCGTCTTATGTAATTTCTTCACATATAAATTAGAAATCAAGGAAAAAGAATACATAATACCAATTCTGAGATACCATAGATTTTTTTTGTGTAAACAGAAGTATGGAAATTTAAGTAAATTCCCTTTAGTAGACATCTTACATTTGTAAATTCTACTTAGTATGAGCAAATTTCTGCCCTGGAGCCGATTCTTTCAATAATGTTAATAACTGCATGGTACTGTGTTATTTCTGATATAAATACAATGATTATTTTATAAAACATACGTTTACCAGGTCCCTTTAGTGTAAAACATGAACACCTATTGAGGCTCCTAATTTACTCTGCTACCGAACCTCGGGGAAAAAAATGGATTCTAAAAGCCAAAGTTTAATATCTTAGTGGGTTTCCTTTTCTTGGTTCCCTGCCATAACTGGAGCAAGCTATCGTTGTAAATAGTAGTTAGAAAATCTTTCAGGAGATCAGCAATTGTAAGGCATGTTTAATGGCTTTAAAAGGCAATTATTTTTTGTTTGTAGGAGAGCCGATGGTTTTAATCTAAAATAGTTAAACATGAATCTCTGTATACATAAGTGTGTACGAATGTGATTAATATTGTCACATAGGCATGGTAAGTGCACTGCACCAACTTTTCCACAAATGTTTTTCAGCTTACATTCTCCCTCCTTTTTATATGAATTAAAAATTCTGACAGCTAGCATGTTTCCAGAAAAGTGCAGACACAGGTAGTGTCACAGAAACAAATCTAACCATCTGCCAAGAAGCCATTCATTCAAGTATCAGCATAAGCAACTCATTGCTATTCATCTCCAGAAGTGAAGTGTTTAATATGTCATAGCAAGTTTACTACAGGACCTAAACATTTGCAATGATATACTAATTCTTCCTGATGTACCCCTGGCCAAGTACCAATTATTAGTGTGTTAAGAGTATAAAAAAATAAAACTGCTCCCAATTTAATCCGAATTCATAAGCACTACAGATAAAAAGTTCTCCTGCAGGCACAGCAACTCACTCCTCGTCATTGCCGCCTTGATGGTGCCATTTTTTGTCCAAGTGTTTAGTTCTGGCTTCTCTACTAAACCATTATAGTTCCTCCACAGACAGCATGTGGGGTGCTTTGCCCTTGTGCATTAGCTTGGTTGATCCCTTCTCTATGGACCTTCTGGTGTAGTGAAAACAAGTTCCTTTTGACTTCCAACTACAGAGGACTCTGGTTTCCAGCTTGCCGACTTCTAGAGTCATTCTGTTGGTGATTCAGTGGCTTTCCCATTCATTTTGCTAACGTGCATTTTAACTCCATTGCATTTTCAGTGAAAAGTAAAATGAAGCGGAGTATGTGCTAGATGTTTTATTCATTGTTCATATGAGGAATAAAACTGACACCTCACAATGCATTGGCTGGGATCCACAGGGCTTTGTTTTGTTCTTGTTCTACAACAACCAGGATCTGAGTGCAAATGTTGACCAGCGCACCTCCTTGGATTACAGCTGAGAAAGGAAAAAAACAAAGATTTTTTTTTTGGAGAAATGACAAAAAAGCAATACCACATGCAAAGAATAAAGATCACGAAAAATACAATTATGGGAAGAAATTTCATTCAATTTTAAATTTTACTGCACTTAGGTGTGCCACATTTGTGAAAAATCGCAAAAAAACTAAGGACAGAGGCTTGGTCTGTGCTCCAAACTAAACATATCAGTTGACAGTAAATATCTATTTAGAATGCAGATCTCTCAAGGTGTTTCGTTGTGCAGACTGACAGGTAAATTTATCACTTGAAGACAGCTGTCCCATTTAGCTTGCATACATATTTTCGAGGAGACTGGGTTGGTAATTCAGCTATTTTTTGGCAAAAGTGTTTATTATCAGCTGAGGAATCGAAAATGAAATCCACACAGATTTAAAAGTAAACATGTCATTACACATGACAGGTTAAAATAAACATATACAGGTGAAACTCGAAAAATTAAAATATCGTGCAAAAGTTCATTTATTTCACTAATGCAACTTAAAAGGTGAAACTAATATACGAGATAGACTTATTACATGCAAAGCAAGATAGTTCAAGCTGTGATTTGTCATAATAGTGATGATTATGGCTTACAGCTCATGAAAACCCCAAATCCACAATCTCAGAAAATTATATGCGATCAATAAAAATAGGATTTTTGTACTCACTATAAAATCCTTCTCTCTGAAGTTCATCGACGGACACCGCAACTTAAACCTTGACCTTAGGGTTATATCGCCATCTTCAGGAGAGGACTAGGCAGAACATGTTAAAACAGCAAAATTGCACAGTACCGCCCAGGGGGCGGTCCTACAGGCTATAACCCCTCACACTGCATCCAGCAGCTCAGTTCGTCAAAAAGCAGTACAAACAGAAAAAGAGGGGTGGGTGCTGTGTCCGTCAATGAACTTCAGAGAAAAGGATTTTACGGTGAGTACAAAAATTCTATTTTCTCTTTCGTTCATTGACGGACACAGCAACTTAAATCTTGACCTTAGAAACGTCCCCAAGCAGTGTAAAAAAAACGAGGGGTGGGAACAGCAAGCAAACAAACTCCACCCATAACAACCAGAGCTCCTCAACGGAGGAGTTGCAACCTTAAACAGCCGCCTGCAAAACCTTGCGGCCAAAGGAAGCATCTGCAGATGCACTCACATCAACCTTGTAAAATTTTGTGAAAGCGTGAACGGACGACCAGGTCGCCGACTTACACACCTGGGAAACGGACTCTTGATGTCGGAAAGCCCAGGAGGCACCAATTGCACTGGTCGAATGTGCCGTGACAGGAAAGGGAGGCGCCCGCCCTTTTAAGGCATAAGCATGGATCACGATCTGTCGGATCCACCGAGAAATGGTGGCCGACGAAACCGCCAGGCCCTTCTACGGACCACTCACCGTCACAAAGTGAGTCTGACCTCAGAAACAGAGCCGTAGCAGATGGATACACCTGCAGAGCCCGGACCACGTCCAAGGAATGCAAAGCAATCCTTAGGATGCGACGGCCGAGGACACAAGTACGGAAGCACAATGTCCTCATTTAGATGAAATGCCAAAACAACCTTAGGAAGAAATGAAGGCTGCGGGCGTAGCACCGCCTTATCCTTGTGGAGGATCAAGTAGGGAGACTTGCAAGACAAGGCCGCCAACTCAGAAACCCTCCTGGCAGATGTAATAGATACCAGAAAGGCTACCTTCTGAGAGAGTGTCAATAAGGGGATCTCCCTAATGTTTTCAAACGGCGGTTTCTGAAGAACCGAGAGCACCAGATTCAAATTCCACGGAGGCAGTGGTGGCTGAACTGGAGGGGCCACATGTCGAACCCCTTGCACAAACGTACTCACCAAAGAATGAGCCGCCAAGGGTCGCTGAACAAAAGACAGCCAAGGCTGATATCTGCCCCTTAATGGTGCTTAAGGCAAGCTTTTGATCCACGCCCCGCTGCAAAAACAGAAGAATCCTGGAAACCGAATACGTACGCGGACGCCACCCCATCTCCTCACACAGAGATGTAGGCCTTCCATGTGCGATGATAAATCTTCAGAGAAGATGACTTCCGCGCCCTCATCATAGTGGAGATTACCGAGTCCGACAGACCTCTGTCCCTTAGCACCCGACTTTCAAACAGCCACGGAGTTAAAGCCAGCGACTGTAAAGCAGGATGAAGTATAGGGCCCTGCGACAGAAGGTCCTCTCGCATCGGCAGTCGCCAAGGAACATCTGCCACCATTCGCACTATGTCGGCATACCAAGGACGCTGAGGCCAATCTGGGGCAATTAGAATCACCGGAATCCCCTCGGTCTCCACTCTGCGAAGCAGACGTTTTATCGGGGGGGGGGGGAAGGCATAAATCAGCCGATAATGCCCCCATGGAGCCACCAACGCGCGTCTGCCGCGTCCGCCCATGGATCCTTGGACCTGGCCACAAACCTCAGTACCTTCCGATTGAGTCAAGAGGCCAGGAGATCCACATCTGGCGTGCCCTATCTCAGGCAAAGGAGTCGAAAGACCTCCGGATGCAGCGACCATTCCCCTTGGTCCAGCATCTGGCGACTTAGGTAGTCTGTTTGCCAGTTTTCCACGCCCGGAATGTACACGGCCCATAGAGCCGGCACGCACTACTCTGCCCACCGCAGGATGTGAGCGACCTCCAATGCTGCAGCCAAACTCCTTGTTCCTCCTTGATGGTTGACATACGCCACCGCCGTGGCGTTGTCCGACTGGATCCTGATTGGGCGCCCCTGCAGCCTCTGTGACCATGTGGAAAGGCACCGCCTGATCGCCCGAAGTTCCAGCACATTGATGGGCAGGCGGAATTCTTCCAGCGTCCAGCGACCCTGTGCCAACTGCAGGCCCCAAACCAGTCAGGCTGGCGTCCGTCGTGATCACCGTCCAATGAAAAAGAAGGAACGACCTCCGGACTGAAGAGCCGGAGACCTCAGCCACCAGACCAGGGATTCCCCGACTAGGTGGCTCACCCGAATCCGACAATCCAGAGACAACGGAGACTTGTCCCACTTGGACAGAATCTCCTTTTGCAAGACTCGAGTTTGGAATGGAGCATACGGTACCGCCTCTAAAGTGGCCACTATGAGACCCAGGACTCGCATGCAAAAAACGCAGCGGCGACCACTTGCGGGATGTCAACAGCTTCACCGCAGCCTGAAGAGTCTGCAGCTTGTCCGAAGGGAGAAAGACCCTCGCCCCTGAGGAGTCCAGAATTAAGCCCAGGTACTCCAGGCGTTGAGTCGGTACTAACACAGACTTCTGGAGGTTCAGAACCCAACCAAACTCCTGAAGAGTCTGACTGGCTATCGCCACATCCTCCTCTAATTCTGAGGCAGAGGCTGCTCTAAATAGATCGTCCAGGTAGCCCACGATTGCGATTCCTCGCTGTCTCAGCAAACCCAGAATCGGGGCGAGCACCTTGGTGAAAACCCTTGGTGCTGACGCCAGGCCAAAAGGGAGAGCTACAAATTGGGAGTGCTCGTCCCCGACCGCAAACCGCAGAAATCTCTGATATGGGGACATGCAAGTACGCGTCCTTGATGTCAAGGGACGCCAGAAAATCCCCCGGATGGAGTGCAGCGACCACAGAGCGAACTGATTCCATCCTGAATCTTTTCACCTTCACAAATCTGTTGAGGGCCTTGAGGTCCAGAATCGGACGGACCCCTTCCTTCTTTGGGACTACAAACAAATTGGAGTAGAATCCCTGAAACCTTTCCTGCGACGGTACCGGCACTATAACCCCCGCGCAGCAACAGGTCCTGCACTGCCCCCAACAAAGCTTCCCGACAAACCGGAAGAAGATGAAGGTTTGAAGGAAAAAACCTGTTTGGTGGACAAGAGAGAAACTATCTTGTACCCAGATGAAACCACTTTGCAGACCCACTGGTCAGAAAGCAGGGAGGTCCACCGAGCTGCAAACTCTCAGGGTGGCGGGTAAGCGTCCCCAGACTGAGGTGTCCACTGAGGGACAGAAGCATCCCTGGTTTCGCAAGCCGAACTAGCCTGCGAACAAATCTGCGACAGCATGAAGGTTTGCCCCCGCCCGACTCTCAGAGAGAGAGAGACTATATGAAGCGTTTATATTTTCCATGTATCGGGTGCATCTGCTGATGATCTATTGGTGCAATACAAATTGTTTTAATAAACCTTTTTACGTTTAATGCACTATATGGAGCGTTCATATTTTCCACGTATCTGGTGCATCTGCTGATGATCTATTGGTTGAGACTCACTGCTTAAAGATTCGTGTTTGTGGTTGCTGGTTCTTGGAGAAAGCTGACTGATTATAGGCATACATTGATCCTCTGTCATGGGGGATCGTGGCAAGCTGGTATAGAGTCATTTCTGCTGATTGGTGGTGGACCCTACATGATTGTTTTTGGAAACAACATCTCACATTATATGGACTTTTTTCACAGAGCACTGGTGTTCAATATATTATTTAGAGCTCGATGCACTAATAATTTATGGACAATATTTATGCACTAATTATTTATGGACAATTTGTTTGTTTCAAGATTGTGTGGCCATAATTATCAACACTTTGAAGGATTTTATATATAGAATTTTTATTAATTTTTACACAGGTTTATTCAATGTTATTACTACAATATTGATTCATTTAGGGGTTAATTACACCATTGGTGAAAATATTGTTTTTTTTCTTTTCATTAATATTGAATGGTGACAGGGACAGCGCGATTTATATTTTCTTCCATAGTCTTGCCCTTGTACTTTTTGCTTACATGATAATCGCAGCTCCCAATTGAATAACTGGTACACAATCTCCAGTTATTTGTTTTGAGCGTTTTTTAGCGCAGTTTCTTTTCACCTTTTTACATAATACTTAAGGCCATGCACCAACTGGTCCACCAGTTCCACGCAGACCGGGGAAGCCTGTTGCTTTTCCAACTCACGGTCCAACAATTTTGCCCATTAAGTAAGTGTCTGGGACACCAGGGCCGTGGCCAACACTGGCCGCACTGCTGACCCCACCACCGTAAACATGGACCGGGCAACCGCCTCGGCCCTCCTATCGGCAGGGTCCTTAAAGGCAGGGGTCCCCTCCACCGGAATCGTGGTTACCTTATTTAACCTGGATACCGGGGGGTCCACAATCGGGGGAGATGTCCATTTTTTCAGGAAATTCTCCTCAAAGGGGTAACGCACCGACATGCGTTTTGGGACCGAAAAGGCCCACTGCGGGCGTTCCCATTCTTTGTAGATAAACTTATCGAAATAGGTCAGGTAGGAAAACACCTAAGCCGTGCTTGTGAGACCCAAAAGGGACCAAAACCTCTGTAGATGTCCCCGCCGTATCCTCCATCTTTAGGGTATCCTGCACCGCTGTGATAAGTGCTCCTATAAGCGCCCTATCCTGCGCTGACCCGGACATGGAGTCATCCTCACTGTCCGAAAGGTCCTGGTCCGCATCCTCTGAAACGTCAGAACAGGGGCTGTTTGCCACAGCAAAGCCCGAGTCTGAATCAGAGCTTTCCCCAGCAGACGGTGAGGGGAGGGGGCGTTTACCCCCCTTGCGTCCATAGGCACCGCAAGGTGCAGGGGAACCGGTTGCCAACACAGGGATGTCTGGAGAAGAAGCGCCAGCTTCCAACGCCATGCTGACCAACACTCGCCTGACACCCGTTAGGGACCGTAGGCCAGACACACAAAAAGTCCACCCTTCTAGCTTCCACAGACTGAGGGGCCCCCCCGCAGGACTCCCCACCCTGGCCCAGGTAACGCGCTGTGCTGTGCCGCCGTCCACTCTCCCTTACGAGGTGTTCTGTGCAATTCGCGCCGTTCCAGAAGGATAACCAGCGCTATAGGCAAAAACCAAGCTGAGACTACAAGAAAATGGCCGCCTCAGCTAGAAAATAGCACCAGAAAGATGGCCTCCGCACTTCCTGACTAAGGCTACAGGAAAATGGCCGCCGGACTTCCTGACTAAGGCTACAGGAAAATGGCCGCCAGACTTCCTGACTAAATCTACAGAAAAATGGCAGCTGAACTTCCTTACTAAAACCACAGGAAAATGGCGCGGCCACGCTGCCCCTCCCACAATGTGCACACCAAAAACGCTCCACTATGCTCAAAAATAGGGAGAGAACAGCGGACCCCCAACACAGCCCCCTCGCCGGACACGGAGCCCCCTTGAAGACCCCCGTTCAGTCGCACAGCGGCCCAAGCATGGGGAGGAGGGAAAGGACGGGGAGAGAAGGCGAATGAGAGACCCCCAATTCGACCTCCCAGGGACTGCCCAGCTGCTCCGTCCTGCCAAGACAGGTGGAGCCATACTTCACCCTCCTGTGGGGACTGCTGGACGCATTCCGGACAGACCCATCACCCGAGCGGTACGGGGTGGCTGTCAGCCACAGCACACTGTGACATGGACAGCAGTAGCCCGGTCATATGTGTGCCCCGGAGCATATAGTTTACCGGCCACCCCTGGATTAGACGGGGCATGTTGTGGCCGACCCAGTGCTTAGCTAAGGCCTGCTCACGCTCGATGGCCAGGCTGGGGAGACTACCAGGATCTATATTATCCAGCCCGTCACCCAGCCCGGCTGTTGATAGTAGATCACAGGAATCAAAAAGCAGGAAAAACAAAAAAAATCTCCAGGACCAATGGTCCCCACCGGAAGGCCAGGTCCTTCTACACTAGGCAGAAAAAAAAACTGAGCTGCTGGATGCAGTGTGAGGGGCTATAGCCAGTAGGACCGCCCCCTGTTTTAACATGTTCTGCCTAGTCCTCTCCTGAAGGTGGCGATATAACCCTAAGGTCAAGGTTTAAGTTGCCGTGTCCGTCAATGAACGAAAGAGAAACAAGGATTGTACATAGAACAATATCGGACCTCTGAAAAGTATTCGTATGCACATGTACTCAGTACTTGGTTTGGGCCCCTTCGGTAGCAATTACTGCCTCAATGTGGCGTGGCATGGAAGCTATCAGCCTGTGGCACTGCTGAGGTGTTATGGAAGACCAGGGTGCTTCAATAGAGGCCTTCAGCTCTTCTGCATTGTTCGGTCTCATCTTTCTTTTGGCAATGCCCCATAGATTCTCTATGGGGTTCAGGTCAGGCGAGTTTGCTGGCCAATCAAGCACAGTAATCTAACGGTCATTAAACCAAAAATTTGTCTGTCTGTTACCTAATGGTATTCCCGCAAAATTCTGTGCATGCCTGTAACTACTAAAAAAATGTAATAATTTTTAATGGTGGTCAAGAAAAAAAAAAAATTTTTTTTATATATATATATTTAATATATTAGACTGCGGTACCTGTGTTTGTCCACTAGAGGCCGCTGTGGAACGTTTCTTGTCATGTGGACTAGTTTCTTCTCATCAGAGCGAGTCCAGGCAGATGGTGAGTTCTCTTATGGGAAACTGCTTCCTCTGCCATGTTGCAATGCTCGTCCATCCCCCGGCCTGCGGCAAAGGGGCCCTGGCTCTTGTCCCTGGTTTCCATTTTCGAAATTAGCGCCGAAGGCGCACGTGGCCGCGCGCGTGCGCGTGCACGCGCCTCTATATATAGAGGTGAGCCGGGAAAGGGGGCGGAGCCTGGGGGATGACGCTCTGTGCGCGCCGCAGCGCTTCTGCGCATGTGCGGGCGTCCCAGCATGTTAAAAACCACAATTTTGTGTGGTGAGCTGGCTATGAAGTACAGAGACAGAGACAGAGCTGGCAACATTAAAAGAAGGCATACAGCAAGCGGTTGATACAGGCATCCCCTAGAAAGGCACATTAGTAGACACCAACTGTTTCTTATAGCAGCATTTATGCTAGACTATTATCAGTAACTGGTGTATTTCGGCTGGAATACCTCAGCTTTGTGGCTTAGGAATATGCCGTCTAAAAACTCCGGGACTAGAAATTCCAGGAGGAATAGGGGGTCTCCATCGGGCTCTGAGGATCTTGGGCATGCTTTGGCTGCACCAGTCTCCCCTGAAGAATCAGAGGTTAGTGACCGTAGAGCACCCTCAGGAGTACCTGGTACTGTGGCTGTCCTCAGTTCACCTGCTCCTGTGTATGTAACAGAGGAGGTTTTTTCCTCAGCTCTGGGAGGGCTGGAAGAGAGACTGTCAGCATTGATCGCGGCTTCCCTGTCACAGGAGAAAAGCGCCCGATCTCCGTCTCCTCCCTCAGAGTGCCTGTTAACAGAGCAACAGTCCCATACAGGGATCGACCTACCTGAAGGGGATCAGGATGAGGTCGATTCGGTTGTAGAGGAATCAACAGTGGAAGAGCCGTTCTCAGCATCACATGCTGAAAGGTTATGGGTTCAGTCCCTGACTAATATGGTCCGATCAGCATTTAAAATGCCACTTGCGGAGCCATCATCCACTTCTGTCTCCTCGTTGGGGTCGCTAAAAGCTCCCCAGACTGTTTGTTCCTTTCCGATCCATCCTTTACTGGAAGGGCTCATTTACCAGGATTGGGAGCATCCTGACAAAATATTTACTCCCCCCAAGAGATTTCCGGTGGTCTATCCCATGGAGGATAAGTTCATCAGAAAATGGAGGGTCCCTACAGTGGACGCAGCCATCTCTTGTGTGAATAAATCACCGACATGTCCGGTGGATAATGTCCAAATGTTCAAGGACCCAATAGATAAAAAATTGGAGTCCTTATTAAAATCTGCTTTTTCTACAGCAGGATTGGTGACACAACCAGCAGTGGCAGCTATTGGGGTCTGCCAAGCAGTGAAGGATCAGTTGAAACAGGTCTTAAGGGACTTGCCAGATCAGCAGGCTCTTGCCCTAGCTGATCTACCTAGAGCCTTATGCTTTGCGGTGGACGCTATAAAGGATTCAATCCATCAGGCCTCCCGCCTTACGCTGTCTGTAGTACATATGCGCAGGCTTCTATGGCTCAAAAACTGGTCTGCTGAAGCTCCCTGTAAAAAATTGCTGGTCAGCTTCCCATTTCATGGTGAACGCTTATTCGGGGAAGACCTGGACAAATATATCCAGAGAATTTCCAGCGGTAAAAGTACACTTTTGCCGGTTAAAAATAGAGTTAGAGGTCCCTCTTTTAAGAGGCCTGCTTCTCCAGTCCCTAGGACATCGGCTGTGAAACAGTTCCGACGGCCTCCTCGGTCAAATCCCGGAGGTAAAAATCAGGGACAATTGCAGGGTAACAAGAAGCCCTGGAGCAGGAGAGGTACAAAACCTCCCCCAAAGTCAAATGCATGAAGGGTTGCCCCCACCCAATCGGGTGGGGGGAAGACTTCAGTTGTTCACAGAGACCTGGCGGGACACGATCCGAGACAGATGGGTGCTCTCCGCAGTAAATCTGGGATACAAATTGGAGTTAAAAAACTCCCCTCCTTCCCGCTTTATAAGGTCAAACGTGCCAAGGGATCCCCAGAAGAGAGGATCCCTCCTGTTGGCACTAGAACAATTATTGCTCCAAGCAGTAATTATAGAGGTTCCCCTGGAAGAATGGGGGTTCGGGTTTTACTCAAACCTCTTTACAGTCCCGAAGCCAAACGGGGATGTGAGGCCATCTTTCCAGCCCACCAAAAATTTCTACGCTTTGCGGTAGAAGGGCGCCATTTTCAGTTCAGAGCCTTACCCTTCGGTCTGGCCACAGCACCAAGAGTGTTCACAAAAATTCTGGCCCCATTATTGGCCAATCTAAGAACACGAGGTGTAATGATAATGGCATATCTAGACGACTTGTTGCTGATAGACCACTCAGTGGAAAAACTAGAAGTGGTTGTTCACGAGACAATCAAGTATCTGGAATATCACGGTTGGATTATCAACCGAGACAAGTCAGCCCTAAAACCAGTCAAAAGTCTGGAATACTTGGGGCTAAGGCTGGATTCAGACCAGAGAAAAATTTTCTTGCCTCAAGAAAAGGGGTCGTCTTTGAGAGATTTGATCCACTTAGTGGGTTCAAAAAGACAGCCATCCATACGCCTGTGCATGAGGCTGCTGGGAAAAATGGTGGCATCATTCGAAGCAGTACCCTACGGTCAATTCCATTCAAGGAAGTTGCAAAGGGCCATACTGTCAGCCTGGAACAAAAAAGTTCAGGCTCTGGACTTACCAATGTCCTTGTCCCCTTCCGTTCGCAAGAGCCTCCGCTGGTGGTTGGTTCCCCAGAATCTGGAAAGAGGGAAATCCTTCAGTCCGATTTCCTGGAAGGTGGTCACTACAGATGCCAGCCTTATAGGCTGGGGAGCAGTACTGGAGCAATGGTCTCTCCAGGGCAGATGGTCGGATGCGGAAAAGGCCCTGCCCATCAATCTCTTAGAGATACGAGCAGCCCGGTATGCCCTAGTAGCATGGACATCCAAACTCCAAGGGTCCCCTGTCAGAATTCAATCAGACAATGCCACAGCAGTGGCATATATCAATCGTCAGGGGGGCACCAGGAGTCGTGCAGCCCAAAGGGAAGTAAATTACATCCTGAGATGGGCAGAAAGATATGTCCCAGCCATATCTGCGGTATTCATTCCAGGAGTGGAGAATTGGAAGGCGGACTTTCTAAGTCGCCAACAATTATGCCCAGGGGAATGGTCCCTTCATCCCGAGGTTTTCCGGACAATATGTCAGCGGTGGGGAACACCGGATGTAGATCTGCTAGCATCCAGATTCAACACAAAAGTGGACAGGTTTGTCTCTTGGACAAGGGATCCCCTAGCTTGTGGCTCGGATGCCCTAGTGTTCCCTTGGGATCAGTTCAAGCTGATATATGCATTCCCACCGCCACAATTGTTACCTCGATTACTCCGCAGAATCAGGGTAGAAAAGAAACCAGTGATTCTGGTGGCTCCAGCGTGGCCCCGAAGAGCATGGTACGCGGAGATTGTAAAATCGTCTGTGGGGAGTCCTTGGACCCTCCCACATCGTCCGGACCTGCTTTCGCAAGGACCGATATACCACCCTTCCTTACCAGCCCTAGGTTTGACGGCCTGGCTATTGAAGCCCACATTCTAAAAAAGAGAGGGCTCTCTAATGCTGTGGTATCTACCATGATCAATGCCAGGAAGCCGGTATCCAGGCAGATCTATTATAGAATCTGGAAGGCGTACATCGCCTGGTGTGAGGCCAAGAAATGGCATCCACGTAAATACGTAATAGGTAGGATTCTGGACTTCCTACAATGGGCTGTAGATAGGAAGCTTGCCTTGAGTACTATCAAGGGTCAGATTTCGGCCTTGTCAATATTTTTTCAAAGGCCCTTGGCTTCGCATTCACTAGTCAAAGCCTTTATACAAGGAGTGATGCGTATTAGTCCTCCGGTTAATATTCCCATATGTCCATGGGATCTAAACTTGGTTCTGTCGGTTTTACAGAAACAACCATTTGAACCATTACAGCATATTTCCTTGGTGCTTCTCACCAGGAAATTGATTTTTCTAGTAGCCATTTGTTCGGCTAAAAGAGTGTCGGAATTAGCAGCTATGTCCTGTAAAGAGCCATATCTGGTTATCCATAAGGACAGAGTAGTATTACGTCCTCAGCCAGCCTTTCTTCCTAAGGTGGTATCGAGGTTTCATTTGAACCAAGATGTGGTTCTTCCTTCTTTTTTCCCCAAACCTACTTCGGTAGAGGAAAAGTTATTGCATTCTTTGGATGTAGTAAGAGCAGTTAAAGCTTATCTAAAAGCCACTGCTCAGATTCGCAGAACGGATACTTTGTTTATTCTGCCGGAAGGCCCCAGAAAGGGTCAGGCAGCGTCAAAATCTACTTTAGCCAGGTGGATTCGACAGGTCATAATACAAGCCTATGGCTTGAGAAGGAGACCGCCTCCGTTCAAAGTTAGAGCGCACTCCACGAGAGCAGTTGGAACTTCATGGGCAGTGCATCACCAGGCCTCCCTGGCTCAAATCTGTAAGGCCGCAACATGGTCTTCAGTTCACATGTTTACTAGGTTCTACCAGGTGGACGTTAGAAGTCAGGAGGATGTCGCCTTTGGGCGCAGTGTGTTGCAGGCCGCAAAAGATCCTCATGTCTGATAGCGCTCAGCTTATATATGGTGTATCCCCCCCCTCATTTGGCATTGCTTTAGGACATCCCATTAGTAATGACTATGTCGCTCTGTGTCCCGTGATGTACGAGAAAGAAAATAGGATTTTTATAACAGCTTACCTGTAAAATCCTTTTCTTGGAGTACATCACGGGACACAGAGCTCCCACCCCTCTTTAGGGACACTTATTGCTTTGCTACAAAACTGAGGTGCTCCCGGATGGGAGGGGCTTATATAGGGGAGGGTACTTCCGGTTTTGGAAGTTGCCAGTGCCAGCACCTGACGGTATCTATATAACCCATTAGTAATGACTATGTCGCTCTGTGTCCCGTGATGTACTCCAAGAAAAGGATTTTACAGGTAAGCTGTTATAAAAATCCTATTATCTGTATGACAAACTTTGCTGTAAAGTTTAACTATACTGCTGGGTGGACTTACCCACTTGTTTTAGGTCAGTTACACATTTTTTGAGTTGCAGCATAGTTCCATCCTGAGTGGGCTGCCAATACACTACAACTAGCTTTTTGTTTTCATCGCACAATGCACAGATTGTTCACATCTTTGTTCACTGTGTTCTGGAGGCATTCTTGGGACACTATTTAAAATTAACAACACCCTAGATAACTGCAATTGGCACATTACCATGCGTTTCCATACTAAGAGTGATCACCCTCAGCAAGTAGGCCAATTTTTTGGTGGTCAGACCAATAAATAAGGAGTTGTGTTTGCAATGGTTTGGTGTAATCTGCTTCCTTTTTGTTTTCTTCCATATGCTGCTTCTTATGTTAAAATGGATATGTTCACCTTTGGGACCATGTTACATGCGGCAGCCGCTGCCTGACAACCCTTCCCCCCACGACAGCAGTGTGGGGGAGAAGTTCCTTGTATTAGCTGTCACTTTTTGAAATCAGTGCGGCCGGTGCTGGGCTCCACCCACACGGCCAGATCATTTATTCACACAGCTCTGTGTTTGAATGAACTACAAACCCCAACATCCTTTGTGGCTGTCGGCTTGTAGTTCTCAATGAACTACCACAGCAATGTGGAGCACCGTGGTAGTTTATCGATTCCTCCTGTCAGTGCATCTGCTTGCCCATACAGGATGTATGGGCACACAGACACTGACAGATCTGCATGAGACCTGCATGGCACCAGTGATCTGCTGATCGCTGGTGCAATGTTTTACAGTCCCAACAAAAAATAAATAAAACATTTTTTTACCTACAATAAAAAGTGCATTTATTATTTAAAAGTGAACTTATCCTTTAAACAGATTAACGATGACAAGTAGAAGCCGTACATCTTTGGATTGCCATTACCATCATTTATCGGGCCACATTCACTCACCTGTGAAATACTTGCTGTATTCCTGCTCAACCTTTTGTGCAGATTCAAACTGCTCTTTGGAATTTTTCTGTGTAACTTTGTCCCTTAGAAATATGGGGTCCTTTTGTTCCCTATAAACAAAGCAAAAACAAAAACATATAAAAAAAAAAAAAAAGTGAAAAACTACATTGGAATGAATTATATTTACAGAATTCATAACCCATATATAATTTGACCGTATACTGGAGAGTTATAGCAGAAAAATTAAAGTGTCTGTTACCCTAAACAAAGAAGACCATGTTTCTTTAAAGTGGCTCAAAACCTTTACAGACCACTTTTTGCTACAGGTAAGTTTATAATTAGGCTTACCTGAAGCTACCCCGGATATCTCCTAAACCTGCACGGTTCAGGAGATATCCCCTGTATCAGCATGTGCCGACATCATCGGCACATGTGTACTGAAGCAATGGCACATTTGTGTGTCGTTACCGGTGGCTCCTGCGCGCATGCGTGGGAGTGACGTCATCGCGGCTCTGACCAATCACAGCGCCAGAGCCCGTGATACCCAGAAATAACTCCGGGAGTGATGTCGTCGGCTGGAACGGTGTGAGGGGACTTCAATCTAAGGGGAGTATTTCATAATGAGCCAATATGCTATGCATACTAGCTCATTATGCCTTTGTCTTGCAGGTTTTTATTTTATTTTATTGTGGGTTTACAACCACTGCGACCACTTGCCTACCAGGCCAATTTTTACATTTCTCTCCTACATGTAAAAATCCAAATTATATATATATTTTCTTTTTTTAGCAGAGACCATAGAGAATAAAATGGCGGTCATTGCAACTTTTCATCTCGCACGGTATTCGAGCAGCAATTTTCATAACATCGCGCCCGGCCTCTGAACGATTATAGAGCCTCCGGGGACCATCTGGCCCACCAGAAATCTCTATGGTCAACATCCACCACCAGTTGGTTCCTTCCCTGGTTCGCCAATCGCAGGGGCGAGCCAGGAGAAGCTCCGGAGGCCGGCGGGGGTATGTCCCCTCCCGCCACCTATAAGAATGCTTAAGCGGCTGTTCTTATGGTGCACGGAATCGCCGGCTCTAGAAGAAGATATCAACGTCATCTGTAAAACACGGTGGATGCAGTGGGCATGCACGGCTTCCTGTGGCACTGGATCATTGGTATTTATTGATGATGTAACAGAAGACAGAAGCAGCCGGATGAATTATGCAGTGTTTAGAGATATACGGTCAGCTTAATTCAGAAAAGTTGATTGGACAGCGCTTCACAGTACAGATGGACAATGATCCCAAACACACTGCAAAAGCAACCCAGAAGCTTTTGAAGGAAAATAAGTGGAATAGTCTGCAATGGCCGAGTTAATCACCCGATCTTAATGCAATTGAGCATGCATTTCACTTGAAGGCAAAACTAAAAGGCAGAAAGACCCCCAAACAACAACTAAAGACAGCTGCAGTGAGAACCTGGTAAAGCATCAGAAAGGTGGAAACCCAGTCTTTTGTAATGTCCATGGGTTCCAGACAATTTAAAAAAAAAAAAAAAAAACATTTTTTACTTTTTGCTATAATAAATATCCCATTAAAAAAAAAATAGGATTTTTATAACAGCTTACCTGTAAAATCCTTTTCTTGGGAGTGCATCACGGGACACAGAGCGACATAGTCATTACTAATGGGTTATATAGATACCGTCAGGTGCTGGCACTGGCAACTTCCAAAACCGGAAGTACCCTCCCCTATATAAGCCCCTCCCATCCGGGAGCACCTCAGTTTTGTAGCAAAGCAATAAGTGTCCCCAAAGAGGGGTGGGAGCTCTGTGTCCCGTGATGTACTCCCAAGAAAAGGATTTTACAGGTAAGCTGTTATAAAAATCCTATTTTCTTTCTCGTACATCACGGGACACAGAGCGACATAGTCATTACTAATGGGATGTCCTAAAGCAATGCCCAATGAGGGGGGGGATACACCATATATAAGCTGAGCGCTATCAGACATGAGGATCTTTTGCGGCCTGCAACACACTGCGCCCAAAGGCGACATCCTCCTGACTTCTAACGTCCACCTGGTAGAACCTAGTAAACGTGTGAACTGAAGACCACGTTGCGGCCTTACAGATTTGAGCCAGGGAGGCCTGGTGATGCACTGCCCATGAAGTTCCAACTGCTCTCGTGGAGTGCGCTCTAACTTTGAACGGAGGCGGTCTCCTTCTCAAGCCATAAGCTTGCATAATGACCTGTCGAATCCACTTGGCTAAAGTAGATTTTGACGCTGCCTGACCCTTTCTGGGGCCTTCCGGCAGAATAAACAAAGTATCCGTTCTGCGAATCTGAGCAGTGGCTTTTAGATAAGCTTTAACTGCTCTTACTACATCCAAAGAATGCAATAACTTTTCCTCTACCGAAGTAGGTTTGGGGAAAAAAGAAGGAAGAACCACATCTTGGTTCGAATGAAACCTCGATACCACCTTAGGAAGAAAGGCTGGATGAGGACGTAACACTACTCTGTCCTTATGGATAACCAGATATGGCTCCTTACAGGACATAGCTGCTAATTCCGATACTCTTTTAGCCGAACAAATGGCTACTAGAAAAATCAATTTCCTAGGTGAGAAGCACCAAGGAAATATGCTGTAATGGTTCAAATGGTTGTTTCTGTAGAACCGACAGAACCAAGTTTAGATCCCATGGACATATGGGAATATTAACCGGAGGACTAATACGCATCACTCCTTGTATAAAGGCTTTGACTAGTGAATGCGAAGCCCAGGGCCTTTGAAAAAATATTGACAAGGCCGAAATCTGACCCTTGATAGTACTCAAGGCAAGCTTCCTATCTACAGCCCACTGTAGGAAATCCAGAATCCTACCTATTACGTACTTATGTGGATGCCATTTCTTGGCCTCACACCACGCGATGTACGCCTTCCAGATTCTATAGTAGATCTGCCTGGATACCGGCTTCCTGGCATTGATCATGGTAGATACCACAGCATTAGAGAGCCCTCTCTTTTTTAGAATGTGGGCTTCAATAGCCAGGCCGTCAAACCTAGGGCTGGTAAGGAAGGATGGTATATCGGTCCTTGCGAAAGCCGGACGACGTGGGAGAGTCCAAGGACTCCCCACTGAAATTTTACAATCTCCGCGTACCACGCTCTTCGGGGCCACGCTGGAGCCACCGGAATCACCGGTTTCTTTTCTACCCTGATTCTGCGGAGTAATCGAGGTAACCATTGTGGCGGTGTGAATGCATATATCAGCTTGAACTGATCCCAAGGGAACACTAGGGCATCCGAGCCGCAAGCTAGGGGATCCCTTGTCCGAGAGACAAACCTGTCCCCCTTTGCGTTGAATCTGGATGCTAGAAGATCTACATCCGATGTTCCCCACCGCTGACATATTGTCCAGAAAACCTCGGGGTGAAGGGACCCTTCCTCTGGGCCTAATTGCTGGCGACTTAGAAAGTCCGCCTTCCAATTCTCCACTCCTGGAATAAATACCGCAGATATGGCTGGGACATATTTTTCTGCCCATTTCAGGATGTAATTTACTTCCCTCTGGGCTGCACGACTCCTGGTGCCCCCCTGATGATTGATATATGCCACTGCTGTGGCATTGTCTGATTGCATTCTGACAGGGGACCCTTGGAGTTTGGATGTCCATGCTACTAGGGCATACCGGGCTGCTCGTATCTCTAAGAGATTGATGGGCAGGGCCTTTTCTGCATCCGACCATCTGCCCTGGAGAGACTATTGCTCCAGTACTGCTCCCCAGCCTATAAGGCTGGCATCTGTAGTGACCACCTTCCAAGAAATCGGACTGAAGGATTTCCTTTTTTCCAGATTCTGGGGAACCAACCACCAACGGAGGCTCTTGCGAACGGAAGGGGACAAGGACATTGTAAGTCTAGGGCCTGAACTTTTTTGTTCCAGGCTGACAGTATGGCCCCTTGCAAATTCCTTGAATGGAATTGACCGTAGGGTACTGCTTCGAATGATGCCACCATTTTTCCCAGCAGCCTCATATACAGGCGTATGGACGGCTGTCTTTTTTGTACCCACTAAGTGGATCAAATCTTTCAAAGACAACACCTTTCCTCGAGGCAAGAATATTTTTCTCTGGCCTGAATCCAACCTTAGCCCCAAGTATTCCAGACTTTTGACTGGTTTTTAGGGCTGACTTGTCTCGGTTGATAATCCAACCGTGAGATTCCAGATACTTGATTGTCTTGTGAACGACCACGTCTAGTTTTTTCACTGAGTGGTCTATCAGCAATAAGTCATCCAGATATGCCATTATCATTACACCTTGTGTTCTTAGATTGGCCAATAAAGGGCCAGAATTTTTGTAAACACTCGTGGTGCTGTGGCCAAACCGAAGGGTAAGGCTCTGAACTGAAAATGGCGCCCTTCTACTGCAAAGCGTAGAAATTTTTGGTGGACTGGAAAGATGGGAATGTGCAAATAAGCATCTTTGATGTCGATCGTGGCTAACCAATCCTCCCCTTGTAGGGCAGTGGCCACCGATCGGATCGACTCCATCGGAAAGTCCTGATATACAGGAATTTGTATAGCCCTTTTAGAATTAATATGGGCCTCCCGTCCCCGTTTGCTTCGGGACTGTAAAGAGGTTTGAGTAAAACCCGAACCCTCATTCTTCCAGGGGAACCTCCATAATTACTCCTTGGAGCAATAGTTGTTCTAGTGCCAACAGGAGGGACTCTCTCTTCCGGGGATCCCTTGGCACATTTGACCTCAAAAAATGGGAAGGAGGAGAGTCTTTTAACTCCAAACTGTATCCCAAACCTACTGCGGAGAGCACCTATCTGTCTTGATCGTGTCCCGCCAGGTCTCTTGCGAACAACTGGAGTCCTCCCCCCACCCGACTGAGTGGGGGCTTCATGAATTTAACTTTGGGGGAGGTTTTGTACCTCCCCTGACCCAGGGTTTCTCATTACCCTGCTACTGTCCCTGTTTTTTACCCCCGGGATTTGACCGAGGAGGCCGTCGGAACTGTTACACAGCCGATGCCCCAGGGACTGGAGAAGCAGGCCTCTTAAAGAGGGACCTCTAACTCTGCTTTTAACCGGCAAGCGCGTATTTTTACCGCTGGAAATTTTCTGGATATATTTGTCCAGGTTTTCCCTGAATAAGCGTTCACCATGAAATGGGACGCTAACCAGCCATTCTTTACAGGGAGCTTCAGCAGACCAGTTTTTGAGCCATAGGAGCCTACGCATATGTACTATAGACAGCGTAAGGCGGGAGGCCTGATGGACTGAATCCTCTATGGCGTCAACCGCAAAGCCTAAGGCTCTAGGTAGATCAGCTAGGGCAAAGCCTGCTGATCTGTCAAGTCCCTCAAGACCTGTTTCAACTGATCGTTCACTGCTTAGCAGACCCCAATAGCTGCTACTGCTGGTTGTATCACCAAGCAGATTTTCATAAGGACTCCAATCTTTTATCTATTGGGTTTCTTGAACATTTGGACATTATCCACTGGACATGTCAGTGATTTATACATACAAGAGATGGCTGCGTCCATTGTAGGGACCTTCCATTTTTTTTTTTTTTTTGATGAACTTATCCTCCATGGGATAGACCACCGGAAATCTCTTGGGGGAATAAATATTTTCTCAGGACGTTCCCAATCCTGGTAAATGAGCCCTTTCAGTAAAGGGTGAAGTGGAAAAGAACAAACAGTCTGGGGGCTTCTAGCGACCCCAACGAGGATACAGTAGTGGTTGATGGTTCCGCAAGGTGCATTTTTAAATGCTGATCGGACCATGTTAGTCAGAGACTGAACCCATAATCTTTCAGCTTGAGATGCTGAGAAAAGGTTCCCCCACTGTTGATTCCTCTATAACAGAATCAACCTCATCCTGATCCCCTTCAGGCAGGTCGATCCCTGTATGGGACTGTTGCTCTGCTAACAGGCATTCTGAAGGAGGAGACTGAGATCGGCGTGCTTTCCCTGACAGGGAGGCAGCGATAAACGTTGACAATCGCTCTCTAATCCTCCCAGAGCTGAGGAAAAAACCTCCTCTGTTACATACACAGGAGCAGGTGACTGAGGACAGCCACAGTACCAAGTACCCCTGCGGGGTCTCTACGGTCACTTACCTCTGAACTTCAGGGGAGACTGGTGCAGCAGGAGTATGCCCAAGATCCTCCGAGCCCGATGAGACCCCCTTCGCTTCCTGGAAGATTCAGTTCCGGAGCTTCTGGACGGCATATTCCTAAGCCTAAAGCTGAGGTATTCCAGCCGTAATACACCACTTTTACTGAGAATAGTCTAGCACAATTGCTGCTATATCACAGTTGGTGTCTACTAATGTGCCTTTCTAGGGGATGCCTGTATCAACCGCTTGCTGTATGCCTTTAAATGTTGCCAGCTCTGTCTCTGTACTTCATAGCCAGCTCACTACAATATTGTGTTTTTTTTTTTTAAACTGCTGGGACGCCCGCACATGCGCAGAAGCGCTGCGGCGCGCACAGAGCGTCATCCCCCAGGCTCCGCCCCCTTTCCCGGCTCACCTCTATATATAGAGGCGCGTGCATGCGCACGCGCGCGGGCACGTGCGCCTTCGGCGCTAATTTCAAATATGGTAACAAGGGACAGGAGCCAGGGCCCCTCTTTGCCGCAGGCCGGGGGATGGACAAGCACTGCAACATGGCAGAGGAAGCAGTTTCCTATAAGAGAACTCACCATCTGCCTGGACTTTGCTCTGCTGAGAAGAAGCTAGTCCACATGACAAGAAAACATTCCACAGCGGCCTCTAGTGGACAAACACAGGTACCGCAGTCTAATATATTAAATATATATATAAATTTTTTTTTTTTTTTTTTTCTTGACCACCATTAAAAATTATTACATTTTTTTAGTAGTTACAGGCATGCACAGAATTTTGCGGGAATACCATTAGGTAACAGACAGAAAGACAAATTAGGCTTGGGGGTCCCCCAATAGAACCAAGTTCCTGGGGGCCCCCACTTACCTGTTCCCCGCCGCAGGACTTTGTTTGGTCCACAAAAGCCCAAACTTCACCTATCACGGCAGGCATTGTAATCAAACCTTCAGGGACCGGGTTCCCAAGGATTCCACTCCCCTGGACCTGTATAGCACCCTGCACAGAAAACATCTTGGTCGTGGGTATGACCAGAGCTCTGGATCCCAGGGTCCAGCTCTCCTAAGAGAAGCATTACAGGCAAAACCTTGCTCTTCTCTGCAAGGCCCGGGTACCGACCGTTTAGCTATGAAGCTTTTTTGGTCGGATCCGGAATAGCTTACTGAGGCCCAAAAGAACCTGTACGCAAGCTCAGTGAAAAACACATGTTTCTTCTTGGCCAACACCTTAGACACTGGCAAAAAACTGAGATGCTCCCGGATGGGAGGGGCTTATATAGGGGAGGGTACTTCCGGTTTTGGAAGTTGCCAGTGCCAGCACCTGACGGTATCTATATAACCCATTAGTAATGACTATGTCGCTCTGTGTCCCGTGATGTACGAGAAAGAAATAGGATTTTTATAACAGCTTACCTGTAAAATCCTTTTCTTGGAGTACATCACGGGACACAGAGCGGCATAGTAATTACTATGTGGGTTATAGAGCTTACCTTCAGGTGATGGACACTGGCACACCCAAGACAGGAAGTCCCCTCCCTATATAACCCCTCCCATATCGGGAGCACCTCAGTTTTGTAGCAAAGCAATAAGTGTCCCCAAAAGAGGGGTAGGAGCTCTGTGTCCCGTGATGTACTCCAAGAAAAGGATTTTACAGGTAAGCGGTTATAAAAATCTTATTTTCTTTATCGTACATCACGGGACACAGAGCGGCATAGTAATTACTATGTGGGATGTCCCAAAGCAATGCCAAAATGAGGGGAGGGAGACACCATAACAAGCTGGGCGCCATCAGGCATGAGGATCTATACTGCAGCACACTACGCCCAAAGGCGATATCCTCATGACCTCTTACATCCACCTTATAAAATTTTGTGAATGTGTGGACTGAAGACCAAGTTGCGGCCTTACAGATTTGAGCCAAGGAGGCCTGGTGATGCACTGCCCAAGAAGCACCAACCGCTCTAGTAGAGTGTGCTGTAATTTTAAATGGAGGCACCTTCTTTCTCAGACCATAGGCTTGAATAATAACCTGCCGAATCCACTTAGAAATAGTAGATTTCGACGCTGCCGGACCCTTTCTGGGGCCTTCTGGCAGAATAAATAAAACATCAGTTTTCCGAATCATAGCAGTAGCTTCAAGATAGGCTTTAATTGCTCTTACTACATCCAAAGAATGTAATAATTTCTCTTCCACCGAACTAGGTTTGGGGAAAAAAGGAAGGAAGAACCATATCTTGGTTCAAATGAAAACTTGACACGACCTTCGGAAGAAAGGCTGGATGTGTACGTAAAACCACTCTATCCTTATGGATAATCAAATATGGCTCCTTGCAAGACAAAGCTTCTAATTCCGATACCCTCCTGTCTGAGGATATAGCTACCAAGAACACTAATTTCCTGGTGAGGAGCACTAAAGGAATGTGGAGTAATGGTTCAAAAGGTTGTCTTTGAAGAACAGATAGAACCAAGTTTAAGTCCCATGGACATATGGGAGACCTCACTGGTGGGTTGATACGAGTCACACCCTGCAAGAAGGTCTTTACTAGCGAATGTGTAGCTAGTGGCCTTTGAAAAAATATCGATAAGGCCAAAACCTGTCCCTTAATAGTACTTAAGGCTAGATTTTTGACAACAGCCCACTGTAGGAAGTCAAGTATTCTGCCTATGACGTACTTCCGAGGATGCCATTTCTTGGCTTCACACCATGCCATACGCCTTCCAAACTCTATAATATATATGTCTAGATACTGGCTTTCTAGCATTGATTATTGTAGACACCACCGTGTTAGAGAGACCTCTCTCTCTTAGAATGTGGGATTCAATAGCCAGACCGTTAAATTTAGAGTTTGTAAAGAAGGGTGGTATATCGGACCCTGCGTGAGCAGCTCTGGCCGAAGCGGAAGGGTCCAAGGCTTGCCTACAGACATTCTTACAATTTCCGCGTACCAGGATCTCCGAGGCCATGCTATAATATATATGTCTAGATACTGGCTTTCTAGCATTGATTATTGTAGACACCACCGTGTTAGAGAGACCTCTCTCTCTTAGAATGTGGGATTCAATAGCCAGACCGTTAAATTTAGAGTTTGTAAAGAAGGGTGGTATATCGGACCTTGCGTGAGCAGCTCTGGCCGAAGCAGAAGGGTCCAAGGCTTGCCTACAGACATTCTTACAATTTCCGCGTACCAGGATCTCCGAGGCCATGCTGGGGCTACTAGAATCACCGGCCTCCTTTCCATCCTGACTCTGCGGAGGAGTCGAGGTAGTAGCTGCAGCGGATGGAACGCATATATTAGTGCGAACTGATCCCATGGGAACACCAGTGCATCCGATCCGCAAGCGAGCGGGTCCCTTGTTCTGGACACAAAGCTGCTCAATTTCGTGTTGAACCTGGATGCCAATAGATCTACCTCTGGTGTCCCCCATCTCTGACATATTGTCTGAAAGATGTTGGGGTGAAGAGACCATTCCCCTGGGGATAACTGCTGCAGACTCAGGAAGTCTGCTTTCCAATTCTCTATTCCTGGAATAAAGATAGCGGATATGCATGGGACATGTCTTTCTGCCCATATCAGGATTCACCTCCTTCTGGGCCGCACCGCTCTTGGTGCCCCCTTGGTGATTGATGTATGCCAGAGTCTGATTGGATCCTGACAGGAGACCTATGTAGCTTGGAAGTCCATGCTTCCAGGGCCAACCGTGCCGCCCGAATTTCCAGCAGGTTGATGGGCAAGGTCTTCTCGATATTCGACCATTTTCCCTGAAGTGAACATTGCTCCAGTACTGCCCCCCAGCCTAGAAGGCTGGCATCCATAGTTACTACCCTCCAAGAGATTGGAATGAACGACCTTCCCTTTTGTAAATTTTGGGGTACCAACCACCAACATAGACTCCTGCGTACTGACGACGCCAGGGACATTGGGAAGTCTAGGGCTTGAACCTTTTTGTTCCGGGCAGATAGGATGGCGTTCTGCAATTTCCTTGAATGGAATTGAGCATACGGAACTGCTTCGAATGAGGCTACCATCTTTCCCAGCAACCGCATGCAAAGACGAATGGATGGCTGTCTCTTTGCACAGATCACTTGAATTAGTTCTCTTAAGGAAGAGATTTTTGCCTGAGGCAGAAAAACCTTTATTTGGTCTGTGTCTATGAGTAAGCCTAAATATTCGAGTCTTCTTGCTGGCTGCAAGGCTGATTTGTCCAGATTTAGGACCCAGCCCCGGGATTCCAGGTATTGTACCGTGTTGTGTACAGCAACCCTTAGGGTGGAAGCCGACTGATCTATTATCAATAGATCGTCCAGGTAGGCCATTATAGATATTCCCCGAGTTCTTAAGTCGGCCAACAGAGGGGCCAAGATCTTTGTGAACACTCGCGGAGCCGTGGCCAACCCGAAGGGTAGCGTCCCAAACTGATAATGGCGCTGTTCCACCGCAAAGCGTAGAAGCTTTTGATGACTGGGGAATATAGGAACATGTAAATAAGCGTCCCTGATATCGATGGACGCCAACCATTCTCCCCCTTGTAGGGAGGCGGCTATTGACCAAATTGATTCCATACGGAACGATTTGACAATTAGGAATTTGTTTAGATCTTTGAGATGGGTCTTACATCTCCGTTGGGCTTTGGAACGGTAAAGAGGTTTGAGTAAAATCCCAACCTCTGTTCCTTTACCAGAACCTCCACAATTACCCCTTGGGATAATAGTCGGTCTAACGCCGAAAGGAGAGATCTTCTCCTTATTGGATCTTTTGAGACGTTTGATGTTATAAACCGAGGAGGAGGAAATTCCTGTAACTCCAACTTGTATCCCAAGGATACTGTGGAGAGAGCCCATCTGTCCCGGATCGTCTCTCGCCAAGCCCCTGAAAACAACAGAAGTCTTCCCCCCCACTCGTCTGAGTGGGGGCGACCCTTCATAAGGCAGACTTCGGGGCTGGTTTAGCATTCCTTCGGTTCCAGGGCTTTTTATTACCCTGTGGCTGTCCCTGAGCTCTCCCTCCAGGATTGGATCGGGGAGGCCGTCGGAACTGTTTAGAGGCTGAAGTTCCTGGGACTGGTGAGGTGGGCCGCTTGAAGGCAGGACCCCTGAAATTCCTTTTAACAGGTAAAAGGGTACTCTTCCCACTGGAGATTTTCTGGATGTATTTATCCAAGTCCTCGCCAAATAACCGCTCCCCATGGAATGGAAATCCAGCCAGGAGCTTTTTACAGGGCGTCTCGGCTGACCAGTTTTTCAGCCTTAGGAGTCTACGCATGTGTACCAACACCAGCGTAAGGCGGGAGGCCTGATGAATTGAATCTTTAATGGCGTCAACCGCAAAACAAAGCCCTAGGTAGATCTGCTAAATCCTGCGCCTGCTGAACTGGCATGTCTTTTAAAGCCAGCTTCATTTGGTCTTTTAAGGCCTGACAGATGCCAATGGCTGCCACTGCGTTACAGTACCAGCTGTAGAAAAAGCAATCTTTAATAGGGTTTCCAACCTTTTATCTGTTGGATCTTTAAACATATGTACATTGTCCACTGGACATGTCAGGGATTTGTTCACAGAAGAGATGGCAGCGTCCACAGTAGCAAGGCTCCATTTTTTGGTGAACTTTTCCTCCATAGGATATACCACAGAAAACTTTTTGGAAGGAAGGAACAATTTATCAGGATGTTCCCAATCCTTATAGATGAGACCTTCTAACAATGGATGCACTGGAAAGGAACCATTAGCCTGTGGGGCTTTCACAGAGCCCAATGAAGAAACCGATGTAGTTGCTGGTTCTGAAAGGGGCAGCTTGAAAGCTGACCGAACCATGTCTGTTAAAGACTGAACTAACAATTTTTCAGCCTGAGAGGCTGAAAATGGTTCCTCTAAAGTAGATTCCTCTGAGGCTGCATCATCCTCCTGATCCCCTGCAGGAAAATCTATTTTATCCTGAGACAATTGCTCTGCTGTTAGATACTTCAACGGTGGAGATGGAGATCTGGCGTGCTTTTTTCCCAGCAGGGAGGAAGCGATTAATGCCGCCAATCTTTGTTCTAATCCTCCCAGAGCTGAGGTAAAAGCCTCCTCTGTCACATATACCGGAGCAGGTGAACTGAGGGCAGCTGCAGCACCTAGTATTCCTGATGGCTCCCCTTCGGGTAACTACCTCTGATTTATCAGGGGAGGATATATTAGTAGGAGCAAGCCCCAGATCCTCAGAGCCTGATGGCGAACCTATTAGCCTCTTAGGATTTTTACTCCCAGAGCCCTTGGAAGGCATAGTCCTAGCTAAAGCTAAGGACTTACAGCCCAAAATGCACCCACCACTAGCTATAGTCTAGCGTACAAGCTTGCTAGGAGAGCTAGTCAGGTGACTAAACTAATGTGCCTTGGGGATGCCTGTATCACCACCTGTAGTGGGCCCAATATAATATGATATCAAAAATAAATATCAAAAATAAATGTCACCAAGGAGCTCTGCTGATGTGTCCGTCCTCTTACAGCATGTCTCGCAGAGGCTGTCTTTTTAAAGCAGAGGACGCCCGCACATGCGCAGAATCTCGCCGGGCGCACGCATGCGCCAATGCGCGCGCCAGAGACAGCCCAAACTTCGCCCCTTTGGCGGGCAACGTCATTTGACCTTCAGGGACCGGGATCCTACTGAAAGGAACACCACTCCCCTGGACCTGTACAGCACCCTGCCAGAAAACCTCTTGGTATTGGGTCTGACCAGAGTACTGGATCCCAGGGTCCAGCCCTCCTAAGAGAGGCATTACAGGCCAAACCTCGTAGATGGTCCACATCTTCTTCCGAGGCCCGGGTACCGTCCATTTTGGCACTGAAGCACTTTGGACGGATCCGGAATAGCTCGCCTTTAGGCCTCAAAGACCATACGCAGAGCTAACTTGAATACATGCTTAACCGTGACAACACCTTTAGACACTGGCAACAAAACTGAGGTACTCCCGATATGGGAGGGGTTATATAGGGAGGGGACTTCCTGTCTTGGGTGTGCCAGTGTCCATCACCTGAAGGTAAGCTCTATAACCCACATAGTAATTACTATGCCGCTCTGTGTCCCGTGATAAAGAAAAATGTTTTCCTCAGTGTAGGCTGATATGTATTCTTCTACATATTTTTGGTAAATAGGTTATTGATTTATGGCATTTTTATTTTACTTTTTTTACTAGTAATGGCAGCGATTTTTGTCAGGACTGTGATATTGCAGCGGATAGATCGGACACTTTTGACACTATTTGGCACCATTGAAAATTATACAGCAATCAGTCCTATAAATATGCACCGATTACTGTATATCTCCCCTGACAGGACTTGGATCTGTGTGTTTACACACACACAGATCCACGGTCCTGTTCTGTGACTAGCAATCACGGGTGCTCGGCAGACATCGCGGCCGCCAGCTACGTGTATCGGCTCCCGAGTGACGCGTCGGGCGCGCGCCCCCTAGACCGCTAGGAAGCCGAGGACCTCATTTGACGGCTGCCCGGGATGGCAGAGCCACCTTGCAGAAATCATATTACTATAAGCGGGATGGGATAGGGTTAAAAGTGAACATTTTATTTATGATTATATTCATTCATCCAATTACATTTAAGCCCCTGAAAATGAGGGGACTGTGTATAAAAATGGTTGCAGTTCCGAAAATTTGTACTTGATATTTATGTTCAATCCCTTGAATTAAATCTGAAAGTCCACTTCAAATTCATTTGGATTGTTTCATTTCAATTTTATTCTGGTAGCATACAGAGCCAAAAAGTATGAAAATTGTGCCTGTGTCCAAATATATATGGATCTAACTATGTCAAAGTCAAGGTGTTAAGGAAAATGACGTAAAAGGCCTAGCCATGCCCTGCAGGAGACCAAGAACTAGGTGTTTGATTGCAAGGTGAGTAATGGGAATTTATTTTAGGATGGGATTACAAAGTGTGGAGGGTGTGATCTGCATGCCCCCAAGAAAGAGGTTGAAAGTTGCTTGAAGATCTCTGGGTGAGGATTTGCAGCAGGGCCGGTACACGGGGTGGGCAGGAAGGGCGGGTGCCCTGGGCGGAGTGTGGGGGGGGGCGGGTTGTTAGCAGGCAGGTGTGTATCATTATCCTATGCCCTGTGCTGCCGCTTCAGCATGCATCAAAAGAGTGGCAGATGCGCCCTTCCTGATAGCCAAACTCCTCTCTGAGGCAGCAGGCACACACACCTTTTTAGAAAGAGAGAACTTCCTCATCTCGGATCTCTCCCTGGGCTCCTGTTAGTGTGGTTGGCTGAGTCAGGGGGTTTCACAGTAACAGCTCCAGTACGGGTGGGCGGAGCTAGAAGAGACAATTACACAGGAGCCCGAATCACTGCTTCCTGCCCAGCAGCACACTGCAGACCCCCCCCCCGAGTGCAGATCTGAGACGGATGGCAGATTGCACCTTCTCCAAATGAGTCTTGACCTTCTCTGCCTTCCACAAAGTAATATGCTGTCTGTAAACCTGCCCTGAACCTTTTGATTGCAGGTTTACTAAATGAGAGAGAATACATTTCTTGAATAGGTTAGGAGGAATATACTGGGACTTCTGAGGGGATACATAGATGTATTCCACATACACATTTGATAGAATGTATGTGGAATACATCTATGTATCCCCTCAGAAGTCCCAGTATATTCCTCCTAACCTATTAAAATATCTAAATATAGCCCATCCCAGTCCCCTACAAACACCTGAGAAGCCTCCAATCTGACCTCATTAAATTTATCTGGAACTACAAGAGACATAGGGTCCCTCAGTCGGTACTATTGGCGGCTCGTTCGGATGGGGGCTTGGCTGTCCCTGACCTAGTTGGGTATTACCAGGCGACCCAGCTACGTGCTATAGCCTCATGGTTCACTCAACGGTCCTATAACAAGTGGACGGAGATCGAGAAAATATGGCTAGCCCGACCCATCCAAATAGCCTTTTTTGGAGTGCGGGTGCGGAGGTCCCCCCCCGACCGATTGTTGGGGTTCATGTCTCAGCTAAGACGACTCTGGCGCAGGGTGGCGGGTCCATATGGGTTGAACTCTGAACGTTCGCTCTTGACTTCGTTCGTCTGTAATCCCAAAGTGCCGGATAGCCTCTCCCACCAAATGTCGCACCCCTGGACATCCCGGAATCTATTTCATTTCGGGAATCTAGTGGATCTTGTGAAGCGCACATTATTACCCTTCCCTAGACTTCAGACCAAATTTGGTCTACCGCGCCAGGCATTTTATAGCTATCTACAAATCCGCCACTATGCTCTGACCATAGCTCCCGACCTACACTTCTCCCTCCCAACCCCCTTTGAGTCCTTGGTCCTGGCAGGCTCTGCCCAGAAGGGCTTAATCTCATCCATTTATAAAATACTTAACGCCTATTCCATGGACTCAAGGGGTAAACATTCCTACATGACTAGGTGGGAGAAGGCCCTCAATGAGGAAATTCCTTTAGAACAGTGGTGGATCATATGGTCTCGGGCGGCGAAGAGCTCCCTCTGTACTCTGTACAAGGAAAATACTTACAAAATCCTTATTTTTTGGTACATGACCCCTGACGTGCTCCACACCATATACCCCTCCAGCTCAGACCGCTGTTGGCGCTGCCAGAAAGATAGGGGGTCCCTCCTTCACATTTATTGGAGTTGCACTCTACTCACTCCCTACTGGACTGAAGTACAGCAGCTGTTGTCACGGTTGTTGGAAATGCCGATCCCCATGACTCCCAAATTCTTCTTGCTAGGCCTCTCACCGCTGCGGCTTCTCCCACCCTACAAAAAACTGACATGCCATATCCTCACAGCCGCACGCTGTCTCATAGCCCTAAACTGGAAAAAACAAACCCCCCCTACTCCCGAGGCCTTGCACGCTAGAATCAAAGACGTGGAGCTGATGGAGAAAATTACGGCCAGGATGCAAGATAAGCTGGACATTCACGACAGTCTGGGAGCTGTGGCACCTTCGGGAGGATCCACCATGACCAGGTGACTGAGCTACCATGATGATCTCTCTTCTTTTCTTTCCTCTTTCCCTCTTTCTTGCTCTCCTCTGAGAGTATTCTAGGGACTCCCTTTGTCCCAAATAGTTTGCTGGATGTTTTTTTTATGACGCATTTCCGCATCACTTCCATCTTTGGTTGGGTGCCTGCTATTGCTTACAAGTATATGGATAAAACCTTACTGTATTTGTTTGACAACCTGGAAACGTAATGTTCTCCATACTGTGAAGTCTTACATCCCTTTGTACTTTCTTTGTAGAAAACCACAATAAAAATTGTTATTGGAAAAAAATATCTAAATATAAACAGCAATAAATGTGATTGCATAATAGGGCCAACTCCAGAAAAGTATAAAAAAGTCCATACTTGCAGTGTATGTGTTTGGGGGGGGGGGGGAGGGGGAGAATAAGCCTCTTTCACCTACTTTATTCCATTCCTCCACACAAAACCATGACATCACATATCATACAAGGACATTATCCCTGTATAGTATGATGGGGAGGCAGGGGTATGACCACAGCCAATAACTTGGAAGCTGAAGGGGACAAGGCACAGCAGTGGATGGAGCCTGTTGGAGCAAGGAATAAGGTAAAGCTGGCTACACAGAGATTGAGATTTGTCTAGTTTAGCAAGGAATGGCTGAATTTCAATCTGAGTGTTGCTGCCATTGTTAGAAGCCAATCATTAGATCAGCTTCTGTTGAACAGGACTGCTGGAAAACCTTGTTCATCCAGCAGCTTGCAGCCAATTGGCTGCAGCAGGTCCCTGCTTTCAGAATAAAATGTCCCTGCATATTCCTGCATCCACATCACTTGTGTAGATGCAAGAACCAGCCAGCAATTAAAAATAAAAATAAAACTGTGCATGTGTACCAGCTTAAATTATAAATTCACATTTTAGAACATGTTACACCAGTATTCAAGATGTAACATGTACCATGTTCTAGCTGACCCCCCTCTCCTCTTCACAGCCAATTCATTAATTCACAGGATTCTTTAAATGTAGAAACTACAAGTTTTGTCCGCCACTGCAGCAGACAGACGTGTAGTTTAAATGAACTGCAAGCACACTGATCAGCACACCCGTATTTCATTCGCACTGCCTACAGCTCTGCAATGGCAGCCTGTACAGGGGTATGGGCACAGAGCTTTAGGCAGTGTGTGCAGGAGCCGGACGTTGCACAAGCAGTCTGCTGATCATGGGTGCAATACTTTGTAGGCTACTGTTTTAAAAAATAATAAATGCAAATTTTTTACTGGCAAAAATATGTGCATATATTATTTTTTAAATAAAGGTGAACCTATCCTTTAGGTATTTATACCTTAATCCTCTGCCCCTAGATTAAATTAGCATTTAACCCATGCAGTACAGGGACCCTACTGCAAGGGTGGATTTTTTTTTATTTTCCAGGGATTTAAAACTTTATTATGTACGATAATGTCAGAGAAGACACTTGGGTCAGGCAGGAACATAAATGGGTAGCTTTATGTGTGTGTGTATATGTATACATGTGTGTGTATATGTATACGTGTGTGTGTGTGTGTGTGTGTGTGTATGTGTGTGTGTGTGTGTGTGTATGTGTGTGTGTATATATATATATATATTATTTATTTCTCGGTAAAATGTTAAGCATAAGAGCCCATTCACACAGGGGCGGCACGACTTGTGCCGCGACTGTGCTGGGCGATCTCAAGACGACTTCAAAGCAGACTTCCAAAATGACTTCTGTATAGAAGTCAATGGAAGTCGACTTGAAGTCGTCTTGATGTAGTACAGGAATCATTTTTTAAGTCGGAGCGACTTCAGTCGCTCCGCTTAGAACGGTTCCATTGTACAGAATAGGACGCGACTCGTCAGGCGGCTGAGACGCCTGACGAGTCACCCCTGTGTGAATGGGGTCTAAGTAAATTGTTATGATGTGTGTTTACAAAACACTTTATGATGGCTTTATGCATATATGTGTGTGTATACTGTATACATGAAATGCCTCATAGGTGATAACCATAAAAGTCTGCGCATATGCACAGAAATTAAAGGAGCTGTAAACGCTGGTGGTTTTTCACCTTAATGCATGAAGATGAAAAACCTTCTGTGCTGCAGCAGCCCCCTTAAGCCCCCCTTTTTCTTACCTGAGCCCGATCGTTCCAGCGACAAGCACAGCAGCTCCAGCCGCTGTCTCGGGTCCTCAATGCAGAGATTGATAGCAGCAGGAGCCATTGGCTCTCGCTGCTTTCAATCAAATCCAATGACGTGGAAGCCAGGGGCAGGGCCCAAGTCCAGCTGTCTGTGTCAATGGACGCAGCAGCAGGACTCAGGAGCGCGCCCACACAAGTGCCCCCATGGAATGCGGCTCTCTGTGGGGGCACTCGATGCGAAGGAGGAGCCCGGAGCGCTGCCGGGGGACCCCAGAAAAGGAGGATCGCGGCTGCTCTGTGCAAAACCCTTGCACAGAGCAGGCAAGTATGACATGTTTGTTATTTAAAAAAAAAAAAAAAACCTTTACAATCACTTTAAGGACATTCTGTGGATTTGACAAATCACATTATACATGCCATCTACATAAAAGAGCAGTGCTGAGGGCAAGAGCTATAATCTTTCTGCAATATTAGGATCATCAATATGTAGAGAAAAGTTCACTATTGATTTCTCCAGTCCAGTTTTGCCATGGTCTAGGTAACCGACAAGGCGGAATTAGCTGGTTGCATCGCAGCTTCAAAAGAGTCTCCAAACACCTATCAACTGAATGCTTAAGGGAGCAAAGAATGGCTGTGTCCACAGTGGTACAGTCCTTTTCTTTCTAAACTCCCCTTCATGGGTACAAGGCCTCAAAATTGTCAGAAGGAGGAATAACCAGAGTTCGGCCAATCATTATATCAGGCACATTCTGGATGGTTAAGAATAGGGAAAGGCTTTCTAGCAATAGGTGCTTAGAAGAACGTATAGGTATAGGGGATAAACAGCATCAGGTCTATCTATCCAGATGGTCCACTGTAGCCAGCATGTGTTGAGAAGTCAACAAAGTAACTTCATGAATTTCTGGTGGTGAAAAATCATCTGCAGCATCTGCTTAAATGCCAGCATCTCCTTTGCCTTTTGTAAATGAGAGAGCAGCAGGCAGTTCAGGTTGTAACGTCTGAAGATAACCAGAAGCAGAAAAGCATTTATGGGTGTTAGCACCTGACAACAGCCTTTGGAATAGATCACACATAGTGGCAGAGAATTCTGCCTGTCAGGCAGGCTGCATGTTGCGTGTCTGATGGAGCCTGAATTATGAAGCTGGAGCGATGTCGGTTTAGGACCCTGCTCTGAGACAATATAACTGCTATCAACCTGAGGGGAACTTGGGAGTTTCCTTCGGGTCTGTGGTGTAATCCCCATTGGTCACACGGGCTCCTATTCCTGAGCGTCTGCAAACTGCCACTGCTAAGTGAAAATCTTTCCCTGTGGGTTACTCATGGAATAGCAGCAGACTGAGGGGGTTAAGTCAGAAGGAGAGCAGCGCCATCTAAGTGCAGCATTAAGACATTTTATTCCATAAGAGACAATTGGTAACTCACAAGATGTATGAGATGTCGGCGCATGTGGGATTAATGATGTGGTTCATTTGCTCGTGAGGAAGAATATCTTCTCACTGGTGAAGCGGCAGTTGATGGGTCCAGGGACGGCGGTGGTTCTCAGCGCTTCCAGACACTCAGGACGGCTTACAGACAGCGGTGTACGTCACTTCCGGTGGCAGAGAGAGCGGGGAGGAGCGCGCGTTCGGAGCAGGCATGCTCCTTCATTACCTGATCGTCTTCTCCAAGAGCGGATGAACCACATTAATAATCCCACATGTGCTGACATCTCATACATCTTGTAAGTTAGCAATTGTCTTTTATGGAAAAAAAGTCTTAATAATGTTGCACTTGGATGGCGCTGCTCTCCTTCTGTCTTTGCCTTCCACAGTTACTTCTAGACTGTCACGAGCTGGCAGCCATCCAGTCAGCTTATCTAAGAACACTTAAACTGTCCTTGGGCCACAAATGTACCCCTCCACATGAACTCGATGTAAAAGAGTTCTAATTACCCACTCTCTCTTTATTCAGCTGATCGAGCGCACATGATCGAATGTACTTTTTGAGGGGGTTAATGTGTTGGCTATGAAGAAATTGCATCTGGTATCTGTCAACAGGTAAGACAGTAAACTATCAGCTGGCAGAAAATAGAGGGCAGAAGTAAGCAGTAAGGAGTCTTATGGACACTACATCACAAGCCAGGAAGGAAATCTGGTAAAGAGAGGGAAGAAAAGACCACCAATTTGATATAGGTAAACGCTAGAACATTGTTACCTCTAATACCTAGTAAGCAAGACAACAGTAACCAGGGATAGACACCCAAGTGTAGGTCACTCCATAACCTGTGCCAGACAAAACCCATTTGTGTGCATGTGGTGTGACTTGTTGGTTTACTACATGGATATGTAGTAGACACTACAGTATATCCTTTTTCCTACAAGGCATGTAGGAACCGGTATGTAAAAGGTACAGAGAAACACTATTTACGGCTGTTTTCATGTCTAGGATCCAGGCATCACCTGCACAGTGGGTGGTATACCCTTGATGGGGTCTTCAGGGTCTTGGTGCCATTGGAATGGACCCCAGCCCTAGACTTGTATAGTACCTTGCAACTAACTCAATCATTGCACCATGTACATTGAACTCAGGATCCAGTGCATAAAGCAAACAGACTGGCCCCATGACTGTGGGGTCTGGGTACAATTTCCAGGATACACATCATAGGTAACTGATTTGGATAGGGATAGTGAGTCCTAATGTGATAAACAGTAAGATCTTGGTAGAAGTGTCAGTTGAAGGAGGTGAAAAATAGAAGAAAAAAAAATCCATCACCGAAAGTATCCATCACCTAAGGACACTAGCAAAAAAATGGGGGGCTTCATGGAGAGGGTGGAGTTATATGGGTACACTCAGAGGCAGTTCAAAGCAAAGCTTTTACCAGTGTCTAATCAGCTGAAGGTAGCAGCATATAACCCATGGGGCTAGTTTACACTTGCTTCAAAACATGGCTTCGGACACGCTTTGTTAAAGCTCTCTGAAGCCCGTCAAAGCCCCTGTCACTAAATAAAATGGTTAGCTTACAGTCCTGTTTATACCTTGCTTTTGCTTGGTGCTTCGATGAGGCTTTGTTGGAGCTTCAATGAGGCTTCTATGGAGGCTTTGAAGACGCTTTATAGCACCACTAAAGCAACATGGAGTATAATTTGTTGAAGCAAAGCAAAAGCAGGTGTAAACAGGACTGTAAGCCAACCACTTTATTTAGTGACAGGGGCTTTGACTAGTGTTCAGAGAGCTTTAACAAAGCCTGTCCAGAGCCTTGCTTTGAAGCAAGCGTAAACTAGCGGTTAACCACTTAAGCCCCGGACCATTTGGCTGGACAAAGACCAGGCCCCTTTTTGCGATTCGGCACTGCGTCGCTTTAACCGACATTTGCGCGGTCGTGCGACGTGGCTCCCAAACAAAATTGACGTCCTTTTTTCCCACAAATAGAGCTTTCTTTTGGTGGTATTTGATCACCTCTGCGGTTTTTATTTTTTGCGCTATAAACAAAAATAGAGCGTAAATTTTGAAAAAATTCAATATTTTTAACTTTTTGCTATAATAAATATAACACAAAAAATATATAAAAAAACATATTTTTCCCTCAGTTTAGGCAGATATGTATTCTTCCACATATTTTTGTTAAAAAAAAAAAAATCAAAAAAAAAAAAAATCGCAATAAGTGTTTATTTGTAGACGCTATAACTTTTGCGCAAACCAAACAGGGGATCGTTTTATGGCATTTTTATAAAAAAATTTTTTTTTTTACTAGTAATGGTGGCGACCAGCGATTTTTATCGTGACTGTGACATTATGGCAGACACATCGGACACTTTTGACATCAATGTCATTTTTACAGCGATCAGTGCTATAAAAATGCACTGATTACTGTAAAAATTACACTAGCAGTGAAGGGGTTAACCTGTAGGGGGTGCGACCACGCGGCCGGCAATTTAAAGGGGATGTATATATACGCCCTTTTGCCCGTCTGTGCCATTCTGTCTACGTAAATGTTTGTGCGGCGGTCGGCAAGCAGTTAATGTGTGTTGAAGCCGAAGCAAGTGTAAATGAACCCTTGTGCCCTGTACTGTACAAATAAAATAGTTTTCCTAGCAAGAACTGTAGAGGTAAAAAGTGCCCCACTCTGAAATATTTTATGTTGTCCCATAATGTAAGGCTCTGGATTGTAAGGCCTCATGCTCACGGACGTTTTAAAAAACGGGCTGTACAGACGCCAGGAAAAAAAGCGGTGTTTTTAACTCGATTTTTTCTGCGTTTTGCATTGAATTCAATGCACGTTTCCCCGCGTAGCTTTCAGCCACGTTTTTTCTTTCTTTATTCCAAATCAATGGTTCCCTATGGGAGCCCATTGATTTGAATAGAGTTCGCACCAGAAGTCGGATCAAGATGATCCAACTTGCGGGGCGACTCGTGTGCGGAGAAACTTGAAGGGGAACCCGGCGAAAAAATAAATAAAAAATGTGCATGAAGTTCCCCCTCAGGATGATACCAGACCCTTCGGTCTAGTATGGATCGTGAGGGGAACCCCCCCCCCACACCAAAAAAAAATTAAAAATGGCGTGGGGGTTCCCCCATTATCCATACCAGACCCTTATCCGAGCATCGTACCCCTACCCATTCACCTGGGGGGAAAGAGTGTCAATAAAAACCTGTCTAGTGTGTTTTTTTAAAAGTAATTTATTAGGCAGCTCCGGGGGTCTTCTTCCGATTTCGGGGGTCTCTTCCGACTTCTCCCGCTCTCCGGTTCTTCTGCCAGGCTACTCCGCTATCTTCTGCTCTTTTGCTAGCGTTGGCCCGGTCTTCTCCGCCGTCTTCTTCCCTCTTCTCCGATGTTGACACGACGCCCTCCCCCGCTGTAATGCCGTGTGCGCAACGACATATAGGCATGGGGCGGGGTCACCGGGTGACCCCGCCCCCTATGGCGTCGCAGTCCCGGGGCATGATGGGACTGTGACACCATAGGGGGCGGGGTCACTGGGTGACATCACCCGATGACCACGCCCCATGCCTATATAAGTCGTTGTGCACCACGCACACGACATTACAGCGGGGGAGAGCATTGTGTTAACATCGAAGAAGAGAAGAGGGAAGAAGACGGCGGAGAAGACGGGGCCAACGCTAGCAAAAGAGCAGAAGATAGTGGAGGAGCCCGGCAGAAGAACTGGAGAGCGGGAGAAGAGAGCGGAGAAGTCGGAAGAGACCCCCGAAGTCGGAAGAAGACCCCCGAGCTGCCTAATAAATTACTTTAAAAACCTGTCTAGTGTGTTTTTTTTGACACTTTTTTCCCCCAGGTGAATGGGTAGGGGTACGATGTACCCCATACTCATTCACATAGGGTGGGGGCCGGGATCTGGGGGCCCCTTATTAAAGGGGGCTCCCAGATTCCAATAAGCCCCTCGCTCGCAGACCCCGACAACCAACAGCCAGGGTTGTTGGGAAGAGGCCCTTGTCCTCATCAACATGGGGACAAGGTGCTTTGTGGTGGGGGGGCGCAGTGCCCCCCCTGCCCCAAAGCACCAACCCCCCCATGTTGAAGGCATGTTGCTTGGTATAGTCTAGGAGGGGAGCGCTCGCTCGCCCCCCCTTTCCTGACCTGCCAGGCTGCGTGCTCGGATAAGGGTCTGGGTTTGGATCCTGGGGGAACCCCATTTTTTTTTTTGGTGTGGGGGGTTCCCCTCAAGATCCATACCAGACCGATCTGGTATCGTCCTGAGGGGGAACCTCACGCAATTTTTTTTTACATTTTCGCGGGGTCCCCCTTCAAGATTCTCCGCACACGAGTCGCCCCACAAGTCGGATCATCTTGATCCGACTTCTGGTGCGACCTCTATTCAAATCAATGGGCTCCCATAGGGAACCATTGATTTGGAATAGAGAAACGGCGGACGAGGCTTAAACACAGCATTAAGTCTCGTTTAACACTCTTTGCCGGTGTCCGACGTCTTTACAGCTCTAACGCTGGAGCTTCAGAACGCACTGGTCCTGGGTTTTTTTTTTTTCAGCTTAAAAACGACTGCCATTTACAGCTCAAAAACGTCATGGTGGCCATGAGGCCATAGGCTAACATGGAGAGCCGTTTTTAAGCTGCAAAATACGCTCATAAAAGTGGCTGTAAAAACGTCCGTGGGCATGAGGCCTTATAGGGTTACACAATTAGCTCGGTCTTTCGGGATCAGCCAAAGAACATTGGATATATTTAAGTGATTCATATCAGTGCCTAAAAAAAAAAAAGTGTTTCAAATATATATTGCATGATACTTTGTTCGTTGTGATGCATCCAGGCCTCCTTAGGGCTCATGCACACAGGACATTTTAAAAACGCCAGCGCTACAGCAGCGCAAAACACTCCTGTTTTTTAGCATCTTACTTTAGCATTATTGCGCGTTTTTTGTTTTTAAAACGCGTTTTTTCATTAAAAACACTTTAGAATGTTAAAACGCCTAAAAATGTCAAACACTGCTTGACGCGTTTAGCCGCTTTTTTACAGCTCGTTTTTACTGCTCCTGGAAGCACAGGCTGTCGTTTTTTTCTACTGCCCCTAAACGCTTATGCTTCCGAACGCCTCTGACAGTTTATGTGTGTGCATGGACACATAGGCCAACATGGAGGAGCTTTTAGAGGCAGTTGGAGAAAACGTCAAACGCCCCTAACATCAGCTGTAAAAAAGTCCTGTGTGCATGAGCCCTTCGTTTTCAGGGTGATTATTGATGTTTCTTCCATGTTTGAAGCATGTCTAAATTTGGAGAATCGTTTGCCATGTGTAGGGTTTAGTATGAATTTGCTCAATAATTCCTAGGGAAGGGAGTGTTCGTATTATCCATTGAAAGTTAAAATTCTGTTTCACTCACAGTATAGTTTGGGTTGAGACTGAAGCGTTTAGTGCCTTGAATTTAGCACTACACATGTCAAAAACGTGTCCATGTTTGGGGAGGTTAGGTAGGGAGATAGCTGGGTTGGTTATTAAAAGTATTTGTGTTGCTGTTCCACTACCTCTATCCCTGTACCATTCAGATTTTTTTCTTGTTAGACATGCGACTAATTTGATTGCTACGATGAGAGAGGGAGAGCCCCTTCTGTTACATTGTTTAACACTCAAAGTAGGTGATTTAAATCTGCAGTTATCATTAGCTTGTGGAGTGGAACACAAGCATATTTATGTTCCAGAAAATAAAAAGGCTATTCTAGGATGTTAAAGGCTTTTCTCATACCCAAGAGGAGCTACAAAGGATTTGATGTTGCTTTGCTATATTATAAAGTATATGTAAACCCACCACTTGTAAAACAACTTATTCAGTTTAAAATACAAATGAAAGGCAAAACATTTGTTTATATGGCAAAAATAAAACTGACAGGGGTTAAGACAATCCCTTACTCCATCCCCCAAAAATTGCTATTATTTCTACCTTAAGTAATGCTCCATATCCTATTGCAATTTGTTTTGTTTTGGATAGAGTAGGGCAGTGTTTCTCAATTCCAGTCCTCAAGGCTCACCAACAGGTCATGTTTTCAGGCTTTCCATTATTTTGCACAGGTGATTTGATCAGTTTCACTGCCTTCGTACCGTATATACTTGAGTATAAGCCGACCCGAATATAAGCCGAGGCACCTAATTTTACCACAAAAACTGGGAAAACGTATTGACTCGAGTATAAGCCTAGAGTGTGCCTCACTTTGCCTCACTGTGTCCATGCCTCACTGTGTCCATGACTAGCCTGACGTTTAACATGGGAGTCTATGGAAGGGGTGCCCGGGTTTGAAAAATCGGTGCTCCCCGGACAAGAAACTTTGCAAACTTGTAGAGGAAGAGTGGGGCTACATGTGTGCCAAGTTTGGGGTTCAGAGGACCTACGACCGGCCGGTACCGGGTCCCCAAAGTCACCAGAGAAATTACTGTTTAACATGGGAGTCTATGGAAGGGGTGCCCGGGTTTGAAAACTCGGTGCTCCCCGGCCGTAGGTCCCCCGGACAAGAAAATTTGCACACTTATAGAGGAAGAGTGGGGTTACATGCGTTTTGGGTCCAGGGGACCTACGGCCGGCCGGTACCGGCTCCCCAAAAATCCGGGAGATCAGGCGCAAAAAGGTGACTCGAGTATAAGCCGAGGGGGGCATTTTCAGCACAAAAAATTGTGCTTAAAAATTCGGCTTATACTCGAGTATATACAGTAAGTAGTTTTTTTATTTGAGGGAAATCCTGAAAACATGACCTGTTGGTGCGCCTTGAGGACTGGAATTGAGAAACACTGGAGTAGGGAATGAATACATTTCCTGTCATTTTTTTTTTCCCCCCAAGCGAGTGGAAATATCCACTTCGTTATCACAGAAACAACAATCATCATTGGATTTCCCATAGTACCCGGACAAAGAGAAGGGGAATCTCCCCAGTGAATAAAATGGTTAGCTTACAGTGACACAGTCAGCAATAAAAATTAGACAGTGGGTCTTGCTTTAATGTGGTTCAACTATGTACCAATGTGAAACGTAATGCCGGTTTGAGAATTGCATTATCTCTTTTCTTAAAAATCCTATAAAAATGATTGAAACAGAAAAATTAGCGGTGGTTCTGGTCTCTACTCTACCCATCCTGTTGTCTAAGATTAAATTTCAAAAAGGAAAAATAAAGTGCGAGTTGGGATTGTGATAAATATGGACAGATCTTTAGTCTCCTATGGATAGAGATGAATATATAGAATACATATTTCCAAATATATGATGAAATAACCGGTTTATTATAAACCTCAGTACTGCTGACATGTAGTCTGGGGACTCACTTTATCTGCTTCGTGCTTTTGTACCGGATGAAGAGGACAATTGGATAAATGTGGACACTGTGAAGACGCTCAATAGCATGAGGGGCTATGTCCAACAGACAGTGGCAGTTCTGTGAAACAAAAAAATAGGTTTGCAGCCAGGAATGCTTGTTACATACATCCAGAGATGAACAGATTACTTTCATCTACATGTTCTTTAGATAATGCTACGGGATACAGCTTTTAAATTTACCTTCTCTGTGATCTCTTTTATGGAAGCAACCGTAGTGACATCAAAGTGCCCACTTCGCCTCTTGTAGTCTATAAAAAGACAGTCCTTCACCCCACGCTCTATGGCCTGTTGTGAGGCTTTCATTACCTCTAAAAAGACAAAACATTTTAATATGCAAAACTTTAGACAGAAAGTAACTAGCAAAATTAATCTCTCTACTAAAACCAGGGCAGAAAAGTAGAGACTGTACTCATATTGAAAGGGTAGAACACCTACCTAGAGGACATCTGCAGAACCTCCCTGGGGACTCCTTGACAAGCATATCTTTCACAGCATCAACTAATGGTCCTAGAATAAGCACAGGGCGAGGTGATGTGCAGTCGACCCGCTGAACTCGCTGGTATGCCAAGTTCATAGATTCTAAGAGACAAAAGTCAAATGCTATAGTTGAGAGAGAAAAAAATTAAAAACAAGTTGACTCAATGGCACCATTCATATAAATACATTATCTCCTAGTATAAAAAGTATTTACTTTAAATAACTAGAGCTACTTCTCTAGCCTACAGGCTCTCTGTGTGGTAATTTTTCCTGTTACATGACCCAACATTGAACTACAGGCCCTGATGTTTGAAAGATCTCAGTGAGAATGAGTGCGTGTTAGATTAAAAACCAAGTTCAAACAACAAAGCATTAGGCTGCAAAACCACCTTGTCCTTTTAGAACACCAAAAAATAGGATTTTTATAACAGCTTACCTGTAAAATCCTTTTCTTGGAGTACATCACGGGACACAGAGCGACATAGTCATTACTAATGGGTTATATAGTTACCGTCAGGTGCTGGCACTGGCAACTTCCAAAACCGGAAGTACCCTCCCCTATATAAGCCCCTCCCATCCGGGAGCACCTCAGTTTTGTAGCAAAGCAATAAGTGTCCCCAAAGAGGGGCGGGAGCTCTGTGTCCCGTGATGTACTCCAAGAAAAGGATTTTACAGGTAAGCTGTTATAAAAATCCTATTTTCTTTCTCGTACATCACGGGACACAGAGCGACATAGTCATTACTAATGGGATGTCCTAAAGCAATGCCAAATGAGGGGGGGGATACACCATATATAAGCTGAGCGCTATCAGACATGAGGATCTTTTGCGGCCTGCAACACACTGCGCCCAAAGGCGACATCCTCCTGACTTCTAACGTCCACCTGGTAGAACCTAGTAAACGTGTGTACCGAAGACCATGTTGCGGCCTTACAGATTTGAGCCAGGGAGGCCTGGTGATGCACTGCCCATGAAGTTCCAACTGCTCTCGTGGAGTGCGCCCTAACTTTGAACGGAGGCGGTCTACTTCTCAAGCTATAGGCTTGTATTATGACCTGTCGAATCCACTTGGCTAAAGTAGATTTTGATGCTGCCTGACCCTTTCTGGGGCCTTCCGGCAGAATAAACAAAGTATCCGTTCTGCGAATCTGAGCAGTGGCTTTTAGATAAGCTTTAACTGCTCTTACTACATCCAAAGAATGCAATAACTTTTCCTCTACCGAAGTAGGCTTGGGGAAAAAAGAAGGAAGAACCACATCTTGGTTCAAATGAAAACTCGATACCACCTTAGGAAGAAAGGCTGGATGAGGACGTAACACTACTCTGTCCTTATGGATAACCAGATATGGCTCTTTACAGGACATAGCTGCTAATTCCGATACTCTTTTTAGCCGAACAAATGGCTACTAGAAAAATCAATTTCCTGGTGAGAAGCACTAAGGAAATATGCTGTAATGGTTCAAATGGTTGTTTCTGTAGAACCGACAGAACCAAGTTTAGATCCCATGGACATATGGGAATATTAACCGGAGGACTAATACGCATCACTCCTTGTATAAAGGCTTTGACTAGTGAATGCGAAGCCAAGGGCCTTTGAAAAAATATTGACAAGGCCGAAATCTGACCCTTGATAGTACTCAAGGCAAGCTTCCTATCTACAGCCCATTGTAGGAAGTCCAGAATCCTACCTATTACGTATTTACGTGGATGCCATTTCTTGGCTTCACACCAGGCGATGTACGCCTTCCAGATTCTATAGTAGATCTGCCTGGATACCGGCTTCCTGGCATTGATCATGGTAGATACCACAGCATTAGAGAGCCCTCTCTTTTTTAGAATGTGGGCTTCAATAGCCAGGCCGTCAAACCTAGGGCTGGTAAGGAAGGGTGGTATATCGGTCCCTGCGAAAGCAGGTCCGGACGATGTGGGAGGGTCCAAGGACTCCCCACAGACATTTTTACAATCTCCGCATACCATGCTCTTCGGGGCCACGCTGGAGCCACCAGAATCACTGGTTTCTTTTCTACCCTGATTCTGCGGAGTAATCGAGGTAACAATTGTGGCGGTGGGAATGCATATATCAGCTTGAACTGATCCCAAGGGAACACTAGGGCATCCGAGCCGCACGCTAGGGGATCCCTTGCCCAAGAGACAAACCTGTCCACTTTTGTGTTGAATCTGGATGCTAGCAGATCTACATCCGGTGTTCCCCACCGCTGACATATTGTCCGGAAAACCTCGGGATGAAGGGACCATTCCCCTGGGCATAATTGTTGGCGACTTAGAAAGTCCGCCTTCCAATTCTCCACCCCTGGAATGAATACCGCAGATATGGCTGGGACATATCTTTCTGCCCATCTCAGGATGTAATTTACTTCCCTTTGGGCTGCACGACTCCTGGTGCCCCCCTGACGATTGATATATGCCACTGCTGTGGCATTGTCTGACTGAACTCTGACAGGGGACCCTTGGAGTTTGGATGTCCATGCTACTAGGGCATACCGGGCTGCTCGTATCTCTAAGAGATTGATGGGCAGGGCCTTTTCCGCATCCGACCATCTGCCCTGGAGAGACCATTGCTCCAGTACTGCTCCCCAGCCTATAAGGCTGGCATCTGTAGTGACCACCTTCCAGGAAATCGGACTGAAGGATTTCCCTCTTTCCAGATTCTGGGGAACCAACCACCAGCGGAGGCTCCTGCGAACGGAAGGGGACAAGGACATTGGTAAGTCCAGAGCCTGAACTTTTTTGTTCCAGGCTGACAGTATGGCCCTTTGCAACTTCCTTGAATGGAATTGACCGTAGGGTACTGCTTCGAATGATGCCACCATTTTTCCCAGCAGCCTCATGCACAGGCGTATGGATGGCTGTCTTTTTGAACCCACTAAGTGGATCAAATCTCTCAAAGACGACCCCTTTTCTTGAGGCAAGAAAATCTTTCTCTGGTCTGAATCCAGCCTTAGCCCCAAGTATTCCAGACTTTTGACTGGTTTTAGGGCTGACTTGTCTCGGTTGATAATCCAACCGTGATATTCCAGATACTTGATTGTCTCGTGAACAACCACTTCTAGTTTTTCCACTGAGTGGTCTATCAGCAACAAGTCGTCTAGATATGCCATTATCGTTACACCTCGTGTTCTTAGATTGGCCAATAATGGGGCCAGAATTTTTGTGAACACTCTTGGTGCTGTGGCCAGACCGAAGGGTAAGGCTCTGAACTGAAAATGGCGCCCTTCTACCGCAAAGCGTAGAAATTTTTGGTGGGCTGGAAAGATGGGAATGTGCAAATAAGCATCTTTGATGTCGATCGAGGCTAACCATTCCTCCCCTTGTAGGGCAGTGGCTACCGATCGGATCGACTCCATCCGGAAAGTCCTGATATGTAGGAATTTGTTTAGCCCTTTTAGATTTAATATGGGCCTCACGTCCCCGTTTGGCTTCGGAACTGTAAAGAGGTTTGAGTAAAACCCGAACCCCCATTCTTCCAGGGGAACCTCTATAATTACTGCTTGAAGCAATAATTGTTCCAGTGCCAACAGGAGGGATCCTCTCTTCTGGGGATCCCTTGGCACGTTTGACCTTATAAAGCGGGAAGGAGGGGAGTTTTTTAACTCCAATTTGTATCCCAGACTTACTGCGGAGAGCACCCATCTGTCTCGGATCGTGTCCCGCCAGGTTTCTGTGAACAACTGAAGTCTTCCCCCCACCCGATTGGGTGGGGGCAACCCTTCATGCATTTGACTTTGGGGGAGGTTTTGTACCTCTCCTGCTCCAGGGCTTCTTGTTACCCTGCAACTGTCCCTGATTTTTACCTCCGGGATTTGACCGGGGAGGCCGTCGGAACTGTTTCACAGCCGATGTCCTAGGGACTGGAGAAGCCGGCCTCTTAAAGGAGGGACCTCTAACTCTATTTTTAACCGGCAAAAGTGTACTTTTACCGCTGGAAATTCTCTGGATATACTTGTCCAGGTCTTCCCCGAATAAGCGCTCCCCATGAAATGGGAAGCTGACCAGCAATTTTTTACAGGGAGCTTCCGCAGACCAGTTTTTGAGCCATAGAAGCCTGCGCATATGTACTACAGACAGCGTAAGGCGGGAGGCCTGATGGATTGAATCCTTTATAGCGTCCACCGCAAAGCATAAGGCTCTAGGTAGATCAGCTAGGGCAAGAGCCTGCTGATCCGGCAAGTCTCTTAAGACCTGTTTCAACTGATCCTTCACTGCTTGGCAGACCCCTATAGCTGCCACTGCTGGTTGTGTCACCAATCCTGCTGTAGAAAAAGCAGATTTCAATAATGACTCCAATTTTTTATCTATTGGGTCCTTGAACATTTGGACATTTTCCACCGGACATGTCAGTGATTTATTCACACAAGAGATGGCTGCGTCCACTGTAGGGACCTTCCATTTTCTGATGAACTTATCCTCCATGGGATAGACCACCGGAAATCTCTTGGGGGGAGTAAATATTTTGTCAGGATGCTCCCAATCCTGGTAAATGAGCCCCTCCAGTAAAGGATGGATCGGAACGGAACAAACAGTCTGGGGAGCTTTTAGCGACCCCAACGAGGAGACAGAAGTGGAGGATGGCTCCACAAGTGGCATTTTAAATGCTGATCGGACCATATTAGTCAGGGACTGAACCCATAACCTTTCAGCATGTGATGCTGAGAACGGCTCTTCCACTGTTGATTCCTCTACAACCGAATCAACCTCATCCTGATCCCCCTCAGGTAGGTCGACCTCTGTATGGGACTGTTGCTCTGTTAACAGGCACTCTGAGGGAGGAGACGGAGATCGAGCGCTTTTCTCCTGTGACAGGGAAGCAGCGATCAATGCTGACAATCTCTCTTCCAGCCCTCCCAGAGCTGAGGAAAAAACCTCCTCTGTTACATACACAGGAGCAGGTGAACTGAGGACAGCCACAGTACCAGGTACTCCTGGGGGTGCCCTACGGTCACTAACCTCTGATTCTTCAGGGGAGACTGGTGCAGCCAAAGCATGCCCAAGATCCTCAGAGCCCGATGGAGACCCCCTATTCCTCCTGGAATTTCTAGTCCCGGAGTTTTTAGACGGCATATTCCTAAGCCACAAAGCTGAGGTATTCCAGCCGAAATACACCAGTTACTGATAATAGTCTAGCATAAATGCTGCTATAATAAACAGTTGGTGTCTACTAATGTGCCTTTCTAGGGGATGCCTGTATCAACCGCTTGCTGTATGCCTTTAAATGTTGCCAGCTCTGTCTCTGTACTTCATAGCCAGCTTACTACAATATTGTGGCTTTTTAAAACCTGCTGGGACGCCCGCACATGCGCAGAAGCGCTGCGGCGCGCACAGAGCGTCATCCCCCAGGCTCCGCCCCCTTTCCCGGCTCACCTCTATATATAGAGGCGCGTGCACGCGCACGCGCGCGGCCACGTGCGCCCTCGGCGCTAATTTCAAACATGGAAACCAGGGACAGGAGCCAGGGCCCCTCTTTGCCGCAGGCCGGGGGATGGACGAGCACTGCAACATGGCAGAGGAAGCAGTTTCCTATAGGAGAACTCACCAACTGCCTGGACTTTGCTCTCTGAGAAGAAACTAGTCCACATGACAAGAAAACATTCCACAGCGGCCTCTAGTGGACAAACACAGGTACCGCAGTCTAATATACTAAATATATATAAAAAAACATTTTTTTTTTTTTTCTTGACCACCATTAAAAATTATTACATTTTTTTAGTAGTTACAGGCATGCACAGAATCTTGCGGGAATACCATTAGGTAACAGACAGAAAGACAAATTAGGCTTGGGGGTCCCCCAATAGAACCAAGTTCCTGGGGGCCCCCACTTACCTGTTCCTCGCCGCAGGACTTTGTTTGGTCCACAAAAGCCCAAACTTCACCTATCACGGCAGGCATTGTAATCAAACCTTCAGGGACCGGGTTCCCAAGAATTCCACTCCCCTGGACCTGTATAGCACCCTGCACAGAAAACATCTTGGTCGTGGGTATGACCAGAGCTCTGGATCCCAGGGTCCAGCTCTCCTAAGAGAAGCATTACAGGCAGAACCTTGCTCTTCTCTGCAAGGCCCGGGTACCGACCGTTTAGCTATGAAGCTTTTTTGGTCGGATCCGGAATAGCTTACTGAGGCCCAAAAGAACCTGTACGCAAGCCCAGTGAAAAACACATGTTTCTTCTTGGCCAACACCTTAGACACTGGCAAAAAACTGAGGTGCTCCCGGATGGGAGGGGCTTATATAGGGGAGGGTACTTCCGGTTTTGGAAGTTGCCAGTGCCAGCACCTGACGGTAACTATATAACCCATTAGTAATGACTATGTCGCTCTGTGTCCCGTGATGTACGAGAAAGAAATGGTTCCTTACAGGACAAGGAAGCCAGCTCTGAAACCAAGAAAAGCTACTCTATGGCAGAGAGTCACCAAAGACATTTCCCTAATCGGTTGAAAGAGTAGCTTTTGGAGGACAGAGTACCAAGGAAAAGTTCCACTGTGTCACTGGCATTTGACAAGGTGGACAACCCCTTGAACAAAGGCCTTCATTAAGAAGTGAGAGGAAAGTTGGTTTCTGGAACAAAATGGCCAAGACCTGACCTTTCAGTGCTACTCAAAAGCCAATTTTTGATTCAGCACCGACTGTAAGAAAGCAAGCAACCGACCCACAGAAAAATGGCTAGGGTGCAAGTTCTTCTGCTCATACCAATAAAAAATATGCCTTCTAGGTATGATGGTATACCTTTCAAGAAGTGGCCTAACTTGAGTTAAGAAGCATGGGAATCACTCATACCGAGACCACCCCCCCTCGTTTTTACTTAGAACCTGGGCCTCAACAGTCATGCCGTTAAGGGCAGCAACTAGGAAGCAGGATAGTAAATAGGACCTTGTGACAGAAGGTCTGTATGATCCAGAAGGGTCCCGGTTGGTTACATTAACATGCAAAGAATATCCAAGAACCAAGCTCTTCTTGACCAGTTTGGGGCCACCAGATTAATTGTAGCCCTTTCCACCTTAATCCTGTGAAGCAGACATAACTGAAGAGGAGGGGATGCATAAATCAGATAGAACTGATCCCACAGAATTACAAGAGTGTCTACTGCCAACCCTAGAGGATCCCTTGTTCTGAACACAAAGTTGTCCAGTTCCTTGTTGAACCTGGATGCCAGGAGATCCTTGTATGCAGTTCCCCAAAAAGTGACCATTTCCCCTGATGTGAGTGCCTGTCGATTCATAAAGCCTGCCTGCCCATTTTCCATTCCCAGAATGTGCACTGTGGGTCACTGCCCAATGAAAAATGAGATCTGTCACCTTCTGAGCAGCGTGACTTATAGTGCCTTCTTGGTGAGAAGGTTATTCCACTACAGAAGGGAAAGATATATTACCCTCATCTCCAAGATGTTGATAGGAAGTTGAGTTTTTAAGTCCCTTGCACTGTGGATTTCCCTAGCACTCCTTCCCAGCCTGAAAGGCAGGCATCCTTGGTGAGAACTATCAAGTTTAGCAGAAGGATGAATCTCATGGCAGGAACACCTTGTTTTTGGCCTTATCCAGCACCCATCCCAGGTATTTCTGACATTGTGTTGCCGAACCAAGTTTTGTGGGTTGAGAATCCAACCAAACCTCTTCAAGACCTGTATCATCTGTTAGAGGTTCTCCCTCAGGGCAAAAACTTTCCCTTAAAAGCAGGTTATTTGGGTATCCTAGGATGTGAATCCCATTGGCATGCAACAGAGCCAGCAGCAGTGTCAAGACCATCATGAAGACTCAAGGAGCCATGGCCAGTCGAAATAATAAAGCCACAAATAGAAAATGTTCGTCATTCACCAACAAAGTGCAGGCAACACTGGTGAGGAGGAAAGATCAAGATGTGCAAGTATGCATCCCTGATGTCAATTAATGCCATGAATTGCCCCAGACGAAAGACCGCTATGACCAATTATGTGGATTCTATGACAAACTGACTTTCAGAAAGGGATTTAGTGACTTTAGGTCCAGAATGGGTTGCACCTCCCCATTTGGCTTTGGAACCGCAAATAGGTTTGAACAGAACCCCCATCATGTGCATTCTAACACCCTAAGGCTGAAGTTGGGACACAGCTTTGAGTAAATCCACGCAGAGTTGATAAAGGCACATTGGATAGCCACAAATGAGGTGCAGAACGGCTCGGAAATTCCAGTTTGTAACCAGAAGAATATGTCCTCCTGTACCCAGGAGTCCTAAATCTGTGAACAAATGTTTGCGAAGGTCAGCACACTATTAACAATGGAAGTGCCCCTTCATTGTAAAGGAGATTTGGAATCAGGTATGGGGGGTCTGGAAGACCAAGATTTGCAGGAAAAGGAATTGCCTGGTTTGGCCTTGGACATGGATGCCTGGGGAGAACCACAGAATGATTTTTTTCTGTGCCGAGGAATCTGGCTGAGCCATTGAGATCCTTTTCTTCTTACTGGGCAAAAGAGCACTTTCCCCACCTGTCGCCTTCTTGATTTAGGCTTCAAAAGACTCCCCAAAGAGATGTTCCTCTTCAAATTGCATCCTTTCAAGTTCATTAGAAAGATGCCTAGCTCAGGTGTGTCCAGCTGCAACACGCTCTGCTAGAAAATGGCGCCGGAACATGCGCACTTTGATCAAATATGGTACCTTTAACAAGGCTGAAAGCAGCAGTATGGCAGTTTTCTGCATACACAGGAGAGCCAAAAATGGCAGCTGTTCAGCGTTCTGAGGGCATATCTTGCTGATTTGGACCAACCCTCCTATAGAATGAAGTAACACCAGCTTAAGTAATTTTGCCCACTTTGGTGCAGCCATCACCCAAGGACAATAACAAAAAAGTGAGGATCACATTGTGGAGGGGTGTTAAAGCTTTGAGTGGCTTTTCCAGTGTCCAATCACCTGAAGGTGGTGCAGAATATAACCCATCCGTTATGATTGACCTGTGCTGTACCATAAAGAAATGACTTTTGCCAAATGAGTTGCACGCTAAAGAGAGCATAAGATATAATTTTGAGCAGATCCACCATATTCACTGTGTGCAAATGACTTACCATCTAGGAAAGAGATGGAATCTGTGCTGATGGTATCAAGCCCTTGAAGTTCCTTGCCATCTTTAGACCCACTCCGCTTGTGTTTGTGTTTCCTGCGGAAAAAGGAGCGCCTGGCTGCAGCAGAAAGAGTCTTCCCAGCAGCACCTTCATCTTTTGCCTCTGAAACACTGAGACGTCGGGAGAATTCCTGTTCCATCCTGAAGAAAATATTTAGCATTGAGGCTTTTACATAAAGTGGGTCAAGATAACTTCAAATACTTGATGTTTGTATGCACCCTTGTTTTCAGCTGTAACTAAAGCAGTAAAATTGTTAACACTTACAGTTACAAGTCTTGTGTGACTTAGAATTTCACTATGCATGCTCTGCAGTAAAAGATAGGGTTTTTATACATTTTAACAATCTAAATCTCAAATGTACTTAATAAACTGGAAGAGACCACACTGTTTCCCCATTTTATATCTATCCCATTCAAGTCTGTTTGTGGAATTGTGTGAAACAAACTTTGGAAAAGTGTCTGTACTGTGTACCAGACAGATACTATGTAGCTCTGTCTGACTCAGGACTTAATGTGGTTGGTAAACCTCAGGCATGAAATCTGAACAAACCACACATTTCTATAGTTTTTACTTGCCTGCTTCCAAAGCACTAAGTGCAACTTCTCTTTGCTGTCTCTTTGAAGTGTGGTCTCTTCCTATGTAAAAGTGAAAGTGAAAAAAGGTGACGGGGAGGGATCAATCTGTGATTGACAGCCTCAGCTCTGTTCCTGTGTGCTGTGCTTCCCTCCCCTCCAATCAGCTCTCAGAGCACCTGTATGGTGTGCAGCTGCAGATTCCCTACCCCCTGCTTTGTGTCTGTGAAAAATCCTTTTCATCTGTGAGATTTACAAGGATGTACAGGACATATTGCTGCAAACAGGTACAACTTATGCAGGAGGATTTGTTTCTGTGTATCACCTAAGCCTAGTAATGTCACTGGTTATAAGGGTTTACAACCACTTTGATGCAACCCTTCACACTCACATGTATTTGCTGGGGATCTGGCCCCTCCCCAGTTTCTGAGCATTTTCATCAAGCTGCCAACCCATCCATGCACCAAAAGCTCCCAGAGGAAGAGTGTCATCCACAAACAGGATATCGTCCTTCTTAAAACTTAGCTCCTGAGGGTTTTCTGCTGTTCTATCATAAAGTGCTCTGAAAATGAATACACAGAAATCTGGTTAAAAATCATAACAGTTTACATCAACTAAGCGCATGAATTGCCACAGTGATGGAGTATAGGAATATTTACCTTCATAGGTCACAGAAAAATAGTAGGCATGTAGTGTGCATTTATGTCACATGGTGTTGATGATCATAAATGAAAATGACCAAAATACCCTACAAACCAAAACGTCCTGTACAGAACTTTTTCTGAGGCAGAAATCAGTGATTTCACTTATGGAAGGGAATTTGCTGCTAGCAAAACAGGTGAACCAAAAACTGCCCTATGCAGCTATGTCCTAAAAATAATCTCATATTATGCTTTACAGCACAAATCCAAAAGGTCTGTCATAGGTCATGGCTTGGATATTTATATCTCATAAAACAAATATTGCATTTTTAGAGCTTGCATTACTATTGTGAAAACAATTCACAAAGTTTCCACCACTGCCACGCACAAATGTTGTAATAAAACCAATTAAAGAGTAACCTTCCACTCCCTTAAAACCAGATGTGCGTGGTCCAAGGTAGTGCCAGCCAGCAATGCTATTATGTGCCTTAATCCCATGACCACACTTGTGCCAGCTGTACTAACCATCTTCCTATAAGTAACAGCACCTTTGATAATACCAGGCTGTATCCACACTACATCCCACACCAATGCACTGATTTGCAGGATCCTCCTAGAAGCTATACAACATGCATACCTCAATATAAGTACTCCAAATCGGTTAGAATGTTACTGCCATGCTTAGAAGTTAAAAAAGGAATGTGCATTAAATTATAAAATATAGGCAAAACACAACAAACTTAGACAATGTCAGTGTCATAGGAAAACCACAGGCAGGTATTCTGAGTTTTTAGAAAAATACAAGGGCTGCCATGCCCCTGGGACAGAACTACAGCAAAGCACACAGATTGTGTGTACACAGTACATTGCTAAAGTATTCAGACCCCCTTCACTTTTTTTTAATGTTATGTATGTTAGTAGACCTAATACTACAGTCGTTTAAACAATTTTTTTTCACATTAATCTACACTTAATGACATAACAATAACAAAGTGAAAACAGAATCTTAGAAATGTTTGTAAATGTATGGAAAAGGAAAAACTGAAAAAAATCACACTGGCACAAGTATTCAGACCCTTTGCAACAACACTTGAAATGTAATTCAGGTGCCTCCCATGTCTCGTGATCGTTGCAGAGATGTTTCTATGCCTTGACTAGAGTCCACATGTGGTAAATTAAATGGATTGGATGTGAGGCCTTTCTATAAAAGGCCTCACATCGGACAATGTATATCACCATCAGAGCAAAAACCATGAGGTCAAAAAATAAACTGCCTGCAAAGCTCAGAGACAGGACTATAACAAGGCACAGATCTGGGGAAGGCTACAAAAAAATTCTGCTGCACTGAAGGTTCCCAAGAGCACAGTGGCCTTCATATTTCTAAAATGGAAGACGTTTGGCACAACCAGGACTCAGGAGTAAACTGAGCAATCAGGGGAGAAGGGCCTTAGTATGAAAGGTGACCAAGAAGCAAGAACCCAATGGTCACTCTGAGCTCCAGAGATCCTATGTGGAGATGGGACAAAGATCAAGGACACAACCATCGTTACATGTTTTTTTACCTTAACCACTTCAGCCCCGAACTATTTGGCTACCCAAAGACCAGAGCACTTTTTGCGATTCGGCACTGCGTCGCTTTAACCAATAATTGCGCGTTCGTTCGGTGTGGCTCTTAAACAAAATTGACGTCCTTTTTTCCCCATAAATTGAGCTTTCTTTTGGTGGCATTTGATCACCACTGCAGTTTTTATTTTTTGCGCTATAAACATAAAAAGAGCGCCAATTTTGAAAAAAAATAATATTTTTTACTTTTTGCTTTAATAAATATCCCCCCAAAAAATATATAAAAACAAATTTTTTTTCCTCAGTTTAGGCCAATACGTATTCTTCTACATATTTTTGGTAAAAAATAAAAATAAAAGAAAATGCAAAAAGCGTTTATTGATTGGTTTGCACAAAAATGATAGCGTCTACCAAATAGGGGATAGTTTTATGGCATTTTTATTAATAATTATTATTTTTTTACTAGTAATGGCAGCAATCAGCGATTTTTATCGTGACTGCGACATTAGGGCGGACACAGACACTTTTGACGCCATTTTGGGAACATTGTCATTTATACAGCGATCAGTGCTATAAAAATGCACGAATTACTGTGCAAATTACACTGGCAGTGAAGGGGTTAACCTGTAGGGGGCGCTGAAGGGGCTAAGTGTGTCCTAGGGATGTGTTCTAACTGTATGGGGGCTGGGCTACGTGTGACACGACACTGATCACCGCTCCCGATCACAGGGAGCTGTGATCAGTGTCCTGTCACTAGGCAGAATGGGGAAATACTTGTTTACATCAGAATTTCCCTGTTCTTCCTCTCCGTGGGACGATCGCGGGACTCCCGGCAGACATCGAGTCCGCAGGACCCGCGGTCACACTCACGGAGCTCGCGGCGGGTGCCCACAATGCCACGTCTTAAAGGCAACGTACAGGTACGTATGTTGATATGCCCAGCCGTGCCATTCTGCCGACGTATATTGTCGTGCAGCGGTCGACAAGAGGTTAATGCATAGGATGCATTAAGGTGAAAAAACATGAACCTTTACAACCCCTTTAAGTATATGTGATATTTCATTTTTTTTTTTTAAGAAATGCACAGACATTTCTAGAATTCTGCTTTCCCTTTGTCATTATGGGGTACTGAGTGTAGATTAATGAGATTTTTATTTATTTTTTCAAACAATTGTAGTATCAGGCTGCAACATAACAAAATTGAAAAAGTGAAGGGGATCTGAATACTTTAGAAATGCACTGTATGTGACATTTCCAAAACATGTTTCCAATTCCCAGTCATCATTTTAACATTTTCTAAATTAGAACTTCAGGCCAACAGTTGGATATTTGAAACGATTTAGAACGTTGGCTGGCCATTTCTATAATGCAGTCACTTCTTCCAGACAACATAACCAGAACAGCAACCTTGCATTCCTTAACGCCGCTTTTACAGTTCTGAACCTTCCATAGTAAATGACGGAGAATAATCATAATGAAAATGTAACCACTCTCCAGTGCAAACTCAACAGATCTGTTGAATGCAGAATAGGTTTATAAGCTCAGAGTGCAGAGAGGGAACTAACTTGATGATTTGGGAACTTATGTTAGTTGTATTTGAAAAAAAAAAAAAAGTATTGCGAATGGTAATTATTTAAATAACCAGCTCCCTCTCACACATACACAGTAAATGTGCCTGAAGTTTAGCTCCATGTTTAAACTAACCTGACATAGAATCCATCCCCAGTTTGGTCTTTGATTTTATTGAACTCCTCTAGTTTTTGCTGTACTTTTAGCTTGACATTCTCTGTTGGTTTCAGCATTTCTAGGTAAGCTTCTTCGGCTGTTTTGTTCCTCATATCAACAGAGCCATACTACAGAAGTAAAATAAAGAAGAAAAAAAATAGACACAGAATTAAAGGGCCAACATATTTACAAACACTGTAAATAAAGAATTTACAGAACATAAACACTAGTGTGATTTCAGATACAACTTGAGTTGCACAGAATCACATCAATAGAAATCACATTGGTTTCAACGGTGGCCATTCACAATAATGCAGCACGGCGTGATTTTGGGAAAAGGTTAGTTTGCTACTTTGGTGTGATTTCAGCGTAAAACGGGGCCCATTAAATACGCAAACCAAATCCAAAATGCAACAAAGATGCACTGCATAATCGCACTGAAAATCGGATCAAATCGCAGCTGCAGTAGTGTGAACTTAGTCTCACAAAAACAACAAATTAAAGCCCAACTGCAGGAAAAAAAATAAAAAAATATTACAGGTAACACCACCAGGGGTGTAGCTGATCCAGGGACTATCCAATTGCCTCCTGGGCAATCAGGAAATAGTTTTTTCCCCTGCTGGAGAAAACTGGACCATGCCTAATTTTTTTTTGCTTTCCTCTGTATCAATAGAAGGTTTTCTATTTGTGCGTGTTTTTTTTTTTTTTCCTTAAATGGTTGAACTGCATGGATTATTGTCTTTCTTCAACCTGACTATGTAACTATGCAACACCTTAACCACTTAACGACCGCTCACTGTATATATACGTCGGCAGAATGGCACGACCATCGGACCCCCCTTCTATACAGTGAGCGGTCGTTAGCTGTTCGGGAGCGATCCGGGATGAGGGGACGGCTGTTCGATTCCGGCCACCCCCTCGCGATCGCTCCCGGCAAATGAGAAAGCTTCCTCTGCCTGTGTAATGTAAACACAGGCAGAGGAAGTGATGTCATCTCTCATGCAGCGCTCACATATACCGAGCGTCGTACGAGAGAAGACACACAGGTTAGTGCACATAACAGCACACTGACACCAGGACACATAGGCACATAAATCGCCCCCCAAGATCACCCCCCAGCCCCCAGTCACAGTGTCACTGATTGCAGTGACCATTTATTTACTGATCACTGCAATCAGTGATATTTGTGACTGTAAAAGTGTCAGGGCAGAGTGTTTTAGGTCCAGTGTAGCCCCCTAACCCCCCCTAATAAAGGTTTAACCCCTTGATCGCCCCCCAGGTAACCCTTTCACCCCCTAGCACCGCTGTCACTAATCAATCGTTTTTCTGATCGCTGTATTAGTGTCGGTGATGCCGATCGGTAGCCAGTTATTTTTTTTAGGTTCGCCGCAGGTTTTTATAGCGTCAGGTACCCCCATATATTACCTAATAAAGGTTTAACCCCTTAATCGTCCCCCCAGGTAACCCTTTCACCCCCTTTTGCCAGTGTCACTAAGCAATCGTTTTTCTGATCGCTGTATTAGTTATGCTGGTGCCGATAGGTAGCCAGTTATTTTTTTTAGGTTCGCCGCAGGTTTTTATAGCGTCAGGTACCCCCATATATTATCTAATAAAGGTTTTAACCCCCTAATTGCCCCTAGTTAACCCTTTCACCAGTGATCACCATATAAGTGTTACGGGTGACGCTGGTTAGTTAGTTTGCTTTTTATAGTGTCAGGGCACCCGCCGTATATAACCCAATAAAGGTTTAATCCCCTGATCGCCCGGCGGGTGATATCAATTAGGTTTTAGCGTCAGAGAGGGTCTGCGTCACACCCCAGGCAGCGTCAGGTTAGTGCCAGTAACGCTAACACCCACGCGTGAAGCATACACCTCCCTTAGTGGTATAGTATCTGAACAGATCAATATCTGATCAGATCTATACTAGCGTCCCCACAGTTTAGGGTTCCCAAAAACGCAGTGTTAGCGGGATAAGCCCAGATACCTGCTAGCACCTGCGTTTTGCCCCTCCGTCCAGCCCAGGCCACCCAAGTGCAGTATCGATCGATCACTGTCACTTACAAAACACAACACACATAACTGCAGCGTTCGCAGAGACAGGCCTGATCCCTGCGACTCCAGTGCTGTAGGAGGTGATTTCACCACCACAGTTAAAAAAAAAAGCATATATGTCGATGCATTGGGGCAGCAGGGGCGGAGGAGCAGAGGAGCGATTTTGCTCCTAATGCGGAGGCTTGCCCGGCGGAGGCTTGCCCATGGAAAAGTCCGACCATGTGTGTGCGGCATAACTTTTGCGGGAGGATGCCCCCATGCTTCGGCATATATAAATGGTGCATGTATGCCCATCATTAGAAGTGGGTGAATGAAGGGAGGTATTCTAATGGTGGGCATACCCACCGCTCAATCTCTTTTTTTCATTCAGCCAACAGGCTGCATGAAAAAAAAGGTTGGACATGTATTGTAATAAGGACCAGCAACATACTGGTATGTTGCTGGACTTTGAATGGTTATACCAGATTGATGCCTGCGGGTTTAGGTATCATCTTGGCATCATTCTTTTCAGCCAGCGGCCGGCTTTCATGTAAAAGCAATCCTAGTGGCCAATTAGCCTCTGGACTGCTTTTACAAGCAGTGGGAGGGAATGTCCCCCCCCCCCGGATATAAAAAGCGCCATTGGGAAATTGGGAAAGCATTTTATCACACCGATCTTGGTGTGGTCAGATGCTTTGAGGAAAGATCTAGGGTCTAATAGACCCCAGTTTTTGTCACTACCACTATCACTACCTGTTGAGTACCTGTCACCTGTTATTGCTATCATAGGGGATATTTACATTCCCTGAGATAACAATAAAAATGATAAAAAAAAAAATATATGGAAGGAACTGTTTAAAAATAAAATAAAAAAGCAAAATTAATAATAAAAATAAAAAAAAAGAAGCACCCCTGTCCTGCCCTGCTCTTGCACAATGGCGAACGCAAGCGTCGGTCTTGCGTCATATGTAAACAGAAATTGCACCATGCATGTGAGGTATCACCGCAAAGGTCAGATCGAGGGCAGTCATTTTAGCAGTAGACCTCCTCTGTAAATCTAACGTGGTAACCTGTAAAGGCTTTTAAAGGCTTTTAAAAATGTATGTAGTTTGTCGCCAATGCGCGTTTGTGCGAAATTTTAAAGCATGTCGTGTTTGGTATCTATGTACTCGGCCTAAGATCATCTTTTTTATTTCATCAAACATTTGGGCAATATAGTGTGTTTTAGTGCATTAAAATTAAAAAAAAGAGTATTTTTCCCCCCAAAAATGCGTTTGAAAAATCGCTGCGCAAATACTGTGTGGAAAAAAAAATGCAACACCCACCATTTTAATCTGTAGGGCCTTTGCTTTAAAAAAATATATAATGTTTGGGGGTTCAACATAATTTTCTTGCAAAAAAAAAAAAAAATGTTTTCATGTAAACAAAAAGTGTCAGAAAGGGCTTTGTCTTCAAGTGGTTAGAAGAGTGGATGTAAGCTTCCTAATGTTGTGTATAAAAAGCCAGGACCGTTCAAAACCCCCCCCCAAATGACCCTATTTTGGAAAGTAGACACCCGAAGCTATTTGCTAAGAGGCATGTCGAGTCCATTGAATATTTTATATGTTGACACAAGTTGCGGAAAAAAGACAATTTATTTTATTTATTTATTTTTTTTGCACAAAGTTTTCACTAAATGATATATTGTTCAAACATGCCATGGGCATATGTGAAATTACACCCCAAAATACATTCTGTTGCTTCTCCTGAGTACGGGGATACCACATGTGTGAGACTTTTTGGGAGCCTAGCCGCGTACGGGACCCCAAAAACTAAGCACCGCCTTCAGGCTTTCTAAGGGTGTAAATTTTTGATTTCACTCCTTACTGCCTATCACAGTTTCGGAGGCCATGGAATGCCCAGATGGCACAAAACCCCCCCCAAATGACCCCATTTTGGAAAGTATACATCCCAAGCTATTTGCTGAGAGGTATGGTGAGTATTTTGCAGATCACGCTTTTTGTCACAAAGTTTTGAAAAAAAATAAATAAAAAAAAAAATATTTTCTTTCTTAATTTTCAAAAACAAATGAGAGCTGTAAAATACGCACCATGCCTCTCAGCAATTTCCTTGGGGCGTCTACTTTCTAAAATGGGGTCATTTGGGGGGGTTTTGTGCTATTTTGGCATTTTATGGCCTTCGAAACTGTGATAGGTAGTGAGGAGTGAAATCAAAAATTTGCACCCTTAGAAATCCTGAAGGCGGTGCTTGGTTTCGGGGGCCCGTACGCGGCTAGGCTCCCAAAAAGTCCCACACATGTGGTATCCCCGTACTCAGGAGAAGCAGCAAAATGTATTTTGGGGTGCAATTCCACATATAACCATGGCATGTGTGAGCAATATATCATTTAGGGACAACTTTTTGTAATTTTTTTTTTTTGTCATTATTCAATCACTTGAGACAAAAAAAAAAAATATTCAATGGGCTCAACATGCCTCTCAGCAATTTCCTTGGGATGTCTACTTTCCAAAATGGGGTCATTTGGGGGGGGGGGGGGTTTGTACTGCCCTGCCATTTTAGCACCTCAAGAAATGAGATAGGCAGTCAAATTAAAAGCTGTGTAAATTCCAGAAAATGTACCCTAGTTTGTAGACGCTATAACTTTTGCGCAAACCAATAAATATACGCTTATTGACATTTTTTTTTTACTAAAGACATGTAGCTGAATACATTTTGGCCTAAATGTATGACTAAAATTGAGTTTATTCGATTTTTCTTATAACAAAAAGTAGAAAATATAATTTTTTTTCTCAATTTTCAGTATTTTTCCATTTATATCGCAAAAAATAAAAATCGCAGAGGCAATCAAATACCATTAAAAGAAAGCTCTATTTGTGGGAAGAAAAGGACGCAAATTTCGTTTGGGTACAACATTGCATGTCCGCACAATTTCCAGTTAAAGCAGCGCAGTGCCAAATTCTGAAAACACCTCTGGTCCTTTAGCTACAAAATGGTCCGGGGCTTAAGTGGTTAAAATGCACCCCCCCCGCTACTGCTCTCACTCCTCTGGTCATGATACCTCACATGTGGTGCAACTGATTTTTACATCCAAATCCTTCCCCTACGCTGCATTTTTTGTATTGTGTTGGGGGTTGGGCGTGACACGTGCATTTATTTTATTTTTCATTAATATCCAATATATGTTTTTTATTCACTTTTTTATATTAAACTGCCATCTCAAGGGGGCCAATTAGGTAAGGAGGGGGGGGGGGGAGCGACACATTCCAAGACCCATAAAAGTGATCAGGCACCCCAGATCACTTTTATCAAAAAGACCTTCGCTGGCTGATAAAGCCGGTACTAAGCTCACGGCTGCAGCAGCATATTTGCTGGGAAGTAGTGTTGGACTAGTGCAGGAGGTGTCCCATGCAAGGACAGCCATGTATCCACTGGGACTGCAGTAAGTATCAGACTAGCTGCTTTCTAGCTATTAAAGAAACGCATGTGTCTATGAAGCCAAACCAAGTAATATTGTGTAAAGATCAATCAGCGCCACAAAAGTGCTAAATAAATTACACTAAAATTACATTTTATTAAGTGTACTATAGTAAAATTAATTATCTGCAGCTGCTAAACACTCTCAGTGCATCACTTCACCATCAAAAATATTAATTGAAATAGTGCAGCTACTAAATCTCATGACTCTAACTGCTTGTCCACCGCCCACCGTCAAATGACGGCGGGCGGAAGACCCTATTGTTCTGGGCGGACGTCATATGACGTCGCGCCTTCTGAAGCCACTAGGGGGCGCGCGCCCGCCGGATTGCTGGGGACCCGATGCACGTGCCCGCCGCGATTACCGTGATTGCCTAGTGACAGGACAGTGATCTACTGCTCCCTGTGATCCGGAGCAGTGATAACTTTCATGTCACTTGCAGCCCAGCCCCCTTAACAGTTAGAATCACTCCCTAGGACACACTTAACCCCTTCCTTGCCCCCTAGTGGTTAACCCCTTCCCTGCCAGTGTCATTTACACAGTAATCGGTGCATTTTTATAGCACTGATCGCTGTATAAATGACAATGGTCTCAAAATAGTGTCAAAAGTGTCCGCCATAATGTCGCAGTCACGATAAAAATCGCAGCCATTACTAGTAAAAAAATAATAATAAAAATGCCATAAAACTATCCCCTATTTTGTAGACACTATAACTTTTTCGCAAACCAATCAATATACGCTTATTGCATTTTTTTTTTTTACCAAAAATATGTAGAAGAATACATATCGGCCTAAACTGAGAGAAATAATGTTTTTTTAATATATTTTTGGGGGATATTTTATCAAAAAGTAAAAAATATTGCTTTTAAAAAAAAAATTGTCGCTCTTTCTTTGTTTATAGCGCAAAAAATAAACACCGCAGAGGTGATCAAATACCACCAAAAGAAAGCTCTATTTCTGGGAAAAAAAAGGATGTCAATTTTGTTTGGGTGCAACGTCGTATGACCGCGCAATTGTCAGTTAAAGCGATGCAGTGCTGAATCGCAAAAAATGGCCTGGTCATTGGGCAGCCAATTCTTCCGGGGCTGAAGTGGTTAAGCACTTGCCTACAGGGCACTTTAACCCCCCCCTTCCTGCCCAAGCCATTTTTCAGCTTTCAGCGCTGTCACATTTTGAATGAGATCGTGCAACTCTGTACCCAAATTACATTTTTATAATTTTTTTCCCACAAATAGAGCTTTCTTTTGGTGGTATTTGATCACCTCTGCGGTTTTTATTTCTTGCGCTATAAACAAAAGAAGAGGGACAAGTTTGAAAAAAAAAAAAAAAAAAAAAAAACACAATATTTTTTACTTTTTGCTATAATAAATTTCCATTTTTTTTTTTTTCCCCTCAGTTTAGGCCGATACGTATTCTTCTACATATTTTTGATAAAAAAATATTGCAATAAGCGTATATTGATTGGTTTGCGCAAAAGTTATAGCATCTACAAAATAGGGGATTTATAGCATTTTTATAAATTATTTTTTTTTTTTTACTAGCAATGGCGGTGATCTGCGATTTTTATTGTGACTGCGATGTTGCGGCGGACACATCGGACACTTTTGACACATTTTTGGGACCATTCACATTTATACAGCGATCCCTGCTATAAAAATGCATTGATTACTGTATAAATGTGACTGGCAGGGAAGGGGTTAACACCAGGGGGCGAGGAAGGGGTTAAATGTGTTGCCTGGGAGTGATTCTTACTGTGGGGGGAGGGGACTGACTGGGGGAGGTGACCGATGGTTGTCCCTATGTACAAGGGACACACCATCGGTCTCCTCTCCCTGACAGGACGTGGATCTCTGTGTTTACACACAGAGATCCACGGTCCTGTTCAGTTACTGGGCAATCGCGGGTGCCCGGCGGCCATTGCTGCCGGGCACGCGCACCGGGTCCCCAGCGACGCGGCGGGCGCTCGCCGCCTAGTGGATTTTGAAGGCGCGACGTCATATGACGTTCGATCCATTTGACGTGAGCGGTGGACAAGCAGTTATTCATGTTGCACTATGAAATTACATGCAACCAATTTTATCATTATGTGATTGACAAATCACGTACCATTTTATTTTGTATCATGTATATTAATTCAATATGTTTAACAGCCTATGCACTATGCCCCATTATGTCTTCAATAAATAATTTCTATCGTCTATTGATTGACTCTTCCTGCCTTAAGTTTGCGTTTCATATAAAGTCCCACTGCCCCCAATTTCACCTTCTCTTCCACTATGCGATGCAAGACTCCCATAAGATAGTTATCAAAATGAGATGAAATACAGCAGAGGTGCCTATGTTTTCTTAAGCGGAGGCCCCAGATGTAAAAAGCCAAAATGAACTGCACTTGGTGCAAATGGAGACCCACATTTTTGCTCATGAAAAAAAAAGTCAAGAATTCACTTAAAGGGAAACGGAGGATATAAATATGGGAGCTGCCCCTGCTGACTTGATTTTCAAATTACATAGCCTGGGGGCTGTGAAATGTCAGGACCCCTGATAGGGACATGTACTTTCTCAGGGTCTGCTATTCACCAAAAAGCAAAGAATAGGCAAATTTCATATCTTCATGAACAGGTAAACAGCATCCCCCATATTTCCATTATGACAAATTCCTTTTAATACAATGAAAATTAAATAAAAATGAAAGTTGAGTATTTTATGATTGACAAGAGAAGAGACGTAAAAATGGCATACTGTATTCCTAAATTTACAAAAAAAAGACAGGTTTGAAAACAGGAAGGACCGAAGTAAGGCTAGCAAATATCTTAAAACATCTTTTTGCTTAGTGCGGTACACTCCCACCTACAGTGCTTTGAAAAAAGTATTCATACCCCTTGAAATTTTGCAAATTTGGTCATGTTACAACCAAAAACACAATATATTTTATTTGGATTTTATGTAATAGACCAACAGAAAGTGGCACATAATTGTGAAATTGAAGGAAAATGATAAATGGTTTTCCAAATGTTTTACAAATAAATATCTGAAAAGTGTGGTGTGCATTTGTATTCATCCCCCTTTACTCTGATACCCCTACATAAAATCTAGTGGAAACAGTTGCCTTCAGGAGTCGCCTAATTAGTAAATAGAGTCCACCTGTGTAATATTTAATCTCAGTATAAATACAGCTGTTCTGTGAATCCCTCAGAGGTTTGTGAACAAACAGCATCATGAAGGCCAAGGAACACACCAGACAGGTCAGGGATAAAGTTGTGGAGATGTTTAAAGCAGGGTTAGCTTATAAGAAAAATATCCCAAGCTTTGAACATCTCATTGAGCACGGTTCAATCCATCATCCGAAAATGGAAAAAGAGTATGGCACAACTGCACACCTACCGAGACATGGCCGTCCACCTAAACTGACAGGCCGGGCAAGGACAGCATTAATCAGAGAAGCAGCCAAGAGGCCCATGGTAACTCTGGAGGAGCTGCAGAGATCCACAGCTCAGGTGGGAGAATCTGTCCACAGGACAACTATTAGTCGTGCACTTTACACATCTGACCTTTATGGGAGAGTGGCAAGAACAAAGCCATAGTTGAAAGAAAGCCATAAGAAGTCCCGTTTGTGAGAAGCCATGTGGGGGACACAGCAAACATGTGGAAAAAAGGTGCTCTGGTCAGATGATTTTTTTGGCCTAAAAGCAAAACGCTATCTGTGGCGGAAAACATGCTGCATTGTATTGTGGGATACTGTATAAAAGCTCAGAGTACATGTGCTCAGGGTTGTTGAGCCTGGGAACGGAGCCTAGTAGGGTCCTTAAGGAACTCAGTCAAGTAATTGCCAGACCATTGTTCCTAATTTTTACTGACTGGAATGGTACCAGCTGATTGGAGAAAAGCCAATGTAGCAGCAATATTTAAAAAGGGGCCAAGATACATTCCTGGGAATTACAGACCAGTTAGCCTAACATCAATTGTATGTAAGCTCTTGGAGGGGGATGATAAAGGGACTATATACAAGATTTTAGTAATGACAATGGTATCATTAGCAGTAATCAGCATTCATGAAGAATCGTTCTTGCCAAACCAATTTATTAACCTTCTATGAGGTGAGCTGCCATCTAGATTAAGGGAGGCCCATAGACGTGGTGCATCTGGATTTTGCAAAAGCATTTGATACAGTTCCCCATAAATGTTTACTTTACAAAGTAAGGTCAGTTGGCATGGACCATAGGGGGAGTACATGGATTGAAAACTGGCTACAGGGGTCGAGTTCAGAGGATAGTGATAAATGGGGAGTAGATTCACAGACTTGTAGTTGGGGTCTTTTACCCCCCATGCTGCTGAGGAGTGAATCTTTGGATAATTACCTACGCTTGTTATATCTACCTGAGGGTAAGGGGCAGTGTGTTTGGGTGATGGTGGCGGTGTCCTTAAGATCGGCTTTTGCAGACTCCAGCATTACTACTATGGACTTTTAGCTGTATTTTGTTTATCACTTACTTTTTACATTACAAGTTCACATGGGAATTTGATTTAGTTCCGCTGTTAGCACTACACCATTTTTCAAATTACGTTTATTGTGCTATCCTTGCATATTGTGTCAGCTGCTTTTATTAGTTTCACTGTTTATGATCCCAGCGCAACAAATTTGTGTGTTTATATAAATGGGGAGTACTCGGAATGGGCAGGGGTGGAATGTGGGGTCCCCCAGGGTTCTGTCCTGGGACCAATCCCATTTAATTTATTCATAAACGACCTGGAGGATGGAAGAAACAGTTCAATTTTAGTATTTGCGAACGATACTAAGCTAAGCAGGGCAATAACTTCCCCACAGGATGTGGAAACCTTGCAAGAAGATCTGAACAAATTAATGGGGTGGGAAACGACATGGCAAATGAGGTTTAATGTGGAAAAATTTTAAATAATGCATCTGGGTGACAAAAATAGGAATGCAATCTACTCACTGGGTGGGATAACCACTGGGGAAATCTAGGATGGAAAAGGACCTGGGGGTCCTAGTAGATGATAGGCTCAGCAATGGCATACAATGCCAAGCTGCTGCAAGCAAAGCAAACAGAATATTGGCATGCTTTTAAAAAGGAGATTAACTCAAGAGATAAAATGATAATTCTCCCACTCTACAAGACTCTGGTCAGGCTGCACCTAAAGTATGGTGTCCAGTTCTGGGCACCAGTCCTCAGGAAGTATGTGCTGGAACTGGAGAGAGTACAGGAGAAAAGCAACAAAACGAATAAAAGGGTCTGGGGGACATTAGTTATGAGGAAAGGTTACGAGCACTGAAATTTTTCTCTCTGGAGAAGACGCTTGAGAGGGGATATGATTTCAATGTACAAATACCGTACTGGTGACCCAACAATAGGGATAAAACTTTTCCGCGTAAGGGAATTTAATAATACACGTGGCCATTCACTAAAATGAGAAGAAAAACGATTTAACCTTAAACTAGAGGGTTCTTTACTGTAAGGGCTTTAAGGATGTGGAATTCCCTTCCACAGGCAGTGGAGCATCTATAATTTAAAAAAACAATTAGATAAGCGACCACAACATACAGGGATATACAATGTAGTACTGACATAAAATTACACACATAGGTTGGACTGGATGAACTTTTGGATGAACACTGGATGTGTCTTTTTTCAACCTTGCCTACTATGTAACTATACCCTTCTTACTTTTTCTAAACCTTCATATATAGGCCAACGTCTCTAGAGATGCAATATTTAATCCCTATTACAATTGTTTCAACCCAAAGTCCCATCAAGGCATGCATGTCTCCAATACCTACAGCTCACTCCCTGAGTTACTGTATATCACACCACTACTACTAACCCAACCATTCAAATATGTCAGTCAGGTGACATTCCCTCTCATACTATATCCTATGATTTCAAGCCCCTAGCATTAGCTATATATATATATATATATATATATATATAAAAACATATTTCTTTCTCGTACATCACGGGACACCGAGCGACATAGTCATTACTAATGGGTTATATAGATACCTTCAGGTGCTGGCACTGGCAACTTCCAAAACCGGAAGTACCCTCCCCTATATAAGCCCCTCCCATCCGGGAGCACCTCAGTTTTTTGCCAGTGTCTAAGGTGTTGGCCAAGAAGTAACATGTGTTTTTCACTGAGCTTGCGTACAGGTTCTTTTGGGCCTCAGTAAGCTATTCCGGATCCGACCAAAAAAGCTTCATAGCTAAACGGTCGGTACCCGGGCCTTGCAAGAGAAGAGCAAGGTTTTGCCTGTAATGCCTCTCTTAGGAGGGCTGGACCCTGGGATCCAGAGCTCTGGTCATACCCACGACCAAGATGTTTTCTGTGCAGGGTGCTATACAGGTCCAGGGGAGTGGAATCCTTGGGAACCCGGTCCCTGAAGGTTTGATTACAATGCCTGCCGTGATAGGTGAAGTTTGGGCTTCTGTGGACCAAACAGAGTCCTGCGGCGAGGAAAAGGTAAGTGGGGGCCCTCGGGAACTTGGTTCTATTGAAGGACCCCCAAGCCTATTTTGTCTTTCTGCCTGTTACCTAAGGTATTCCCGCTAATATTCTGTGTATGCCTGTTACTACTGAGAAAATGTAAAAATTTTAATAGTAGGCAAGAAAAAAAAAAAAAAAAATGTAAGACCGCGGTACCTGTGTTAGACACTAGAGGCCGCTATGGTTCTTTTTCTTGTAATGTGGATTTTTTTCTTCCAAAATCAAATCCAGGCAGTTGGTAAGTTCTCTGCTGGGAAGCTGTCTCCTCTGCCCTGTTGCTGCGCTCATCCATCCCCGGGCCCTGCGGCAGGGACCCTGGCTCCCATCTAGCTCCTTATTTTTTTCAAAAAAGGCGCCGAAGGCGCACGTGCCCGCGCGCGTGCACGCGCCTCTATATATAGAGGCGATCTGGAAAAAGGGGCGGAGCGGGTGGATGACGCTCGGTGTGCGCCGCGGCGCTACTGCGCATGTGCGGGCGTCCAGCGTGTTTTAAAGCACAATCATAGCTGGCTATTGAAGTGCACAGACAGAGCTAGCAACAGTATAAAGGCACACAGAGGCGGTTGATGCAGGCATCCCCTAGAAAGGCACTTTAGTAGACACCAACTGTTATATAGCAGCAATTGTGCTAGACTATTCTCAGTAAAAGTGGTGTATTACGGCTGTAATACCTCAGCTTTAGGCTTAGGAATATGCCGTCCAGAAGCTCCGGAACTGAATCTTCCAGGAAGCGAAGGGGGTCTCATCGGGCTCGGAGGATCTTGGGCATGCTTCTGCTGCACCAGTCTCCCCTGAAGTTCAGAGGTAAGTGACCGTAGAGACCCCGCAGGGGTACTTGGTACTGTGGCTGTCCTCAGTTCACCTGCTCCTGTGTATGTAACAGAGGAGGTTTTTTCCTCAGCTCTGGGAGGATTAGAGAGAGATTGTCAACATTGATCGCTGCCTCCCTGTCAGGGAAAGCACGCCCGATCTCCGCCTCCTCCTTCAGAGTGCCTGTTAGCAGAGCAACAGTCCCATACAGGGATCGACCTGCCTGAAGGGGATCAGGATGAGGTTGATTCTGTTATAGAGGAATCAACAGTGGAGGAACCTTTCTCAGCATCTCAAGCTGAAAGATTATGGGTTCAGTCTCTGACTAACATGGTCCGATCAGCATTTAAAAATGCACCTTGCGGAACCATCAACCACTACTGTATCCTCGTTGGGGTCGCTAGAAGCCCCCAGACTGTCTGTTCTTTTCCACTTCACCCTTTACTGAAAGGGCTCATTTACCAGGATTGGGAACATCCTGAGAAAATATTTATTCCCCCAAGAGATTTCCGGTGGTCTATCCCATGGAGGATAAGTTCATCAAAAAATGGAAGGTCCCTACAGTGGACGCAGCCATCTCTTGTGTGTATAAATCACTGACATGTCCAGTGGATAATGTGCAAATGTTCAAGAACCCAATAGATAAAAGATTGGAGTCCTTATGAAAGTCTGCTTCTTTCTACAGCAAGCTTGGTGACACAACCAGCAGTGGGGTCTGCTAAGCAGTGAAGGATCAGTTGAAACAGGTCTTGAGGGACTTGACAGATCAGCAGGCCCTTGCCCTAGCTGATCTACCTAGAGCCTTAGGCTTTGCGGTTGACGCCATAAAGGATTCAGTCCATCAGGCCTCCCGCCTTACGCTGTCTATAGTACAAATGCGTAGGCTTCTATGGCTAAAAAACTGGTCTGCTGAAGCTCCCTGTAAAGAATGGCTGGTTAGCGTCCCATTTCATGGTGAACGCTTATTCAGGGAAAACCTGGACAAATATATCCAGAAAATTTCCAGCGGTAAAAATACGCTCTTGCCGGTTAAAAACAGAGTTAGAGGTCCCTCTTTAAGAGGCCTGCTTCTCCAGTCCCTGGGGCATCGGCTGTGTAACAGTTCCGACGGCCTCCTCGGTCAATTCCCGGGGGTAAAAAACAGGGACAATCGCAGGGTAATGAGAAACCCTGGGTCAGGGGAGGTACAAAACCTCCCCCAAAGTTAAATTCATTGAAGGGTTGCCCCCACTCAGTCGGGTGGGGGGAGGACTCCAGGTGTTCGCAAGAGACCTGGCGGGACACGATCAAAACAGATAGGTGCTCTCCGCAGTATGTTTGGGATACAGTTTGGAGTTAAAAGACTCTCCTCCTTCCCATTTTTGAGGTCAAACGTGCCAAGGGATCCCCGGAAGAGAGAGTCCCTCCTGTTGGCACTAGAACAACTATTGCTCCAAGGAGTAATTGTGGAGGTCCCCCTGGAAGAATGAGGGTTCGGGTTTTACTCAAACCTCTTTACAGTCCCGAAGCAAACGGGGACGGGAGGCCCATATTAATTCTAAAAGGGCTAGACATTTTCAGTTCAGAGCCTTACCCTTCGGTCTGGCCACAGCACCACGAGTGTTTACAAAAATTCTGGCCCTTTATTGGCCAATCTAAGAACACAAGGTGTAATGATAATGGCATATCTAGATGACTTGTTGCTGATAGACCACTCAGTGAAAAAACTAGACGTGGTCGTTCACAAGACAATCAAGTATCTGGAATCTCACGGTTGGATTATCAACCGAGACAAGTCAGCCCTAAAAACCAGTCAAAAGTCTGGAATACTTGGGGCTAAGGTTGGATTCAGGCCAGAGAAAAATATTCTTGCCTCGAGGAAAGGTGTTGTCTTTGAAAGAGTTGATCCACTTAGTGGGTACAAAAAAGACAGCCGTCCATACGCCTGTGCATGAGGCTGCTGGGAAAAATGGTGGCATCATTCGAAGCAGTACCCTACGGTCAATTCCATTCAAGGAATTTGCAAGGGGCCATACTGTCAGCCTGGAACAAAAAAAGTTCAGGCCCTAGACTTACAATGTCCTTGTCCCCTTCCGTTCGCAAGAGCCTCCGTTGGTGGTTGGTTCCCCAGAATCTGGAAAAAGGGAAATCCTTCAGTCCGATTTCTTGGAAGGTGGTCACTACAGATGCCAGCCTTATAGGCTGGGGAGCAGTACTGGAGCAATGGTCTCTCCAGGGCAGATGGTCGGATGCAGAAAAGGCCCTGCCCATCAATCTCTTAGAGATACGAGCAGCCCGGTATGCCCTAGTAGCATGGACATCCAAACTCCAAGGGTCCCCTGTCAGAATTCAATCAGACAATGCCACAGCAGTGGCATATATCAATCATCAGGGGGGCACCAGGAGTCGTGCAGCCCAGAGGGAAGTAAATTACATCCTGAAATGGGCAGAAAGATACGTCCCAGCCATATCCGCGGTATTCATTCCAGGAGTGGAGAATTGGAAGGCGGACTTTCTAAGTCGCCAACAATTATGCCCAGGGGAATGGTCCCTTCACCCCGAGGTTTTCTGGACAATATGTCAGCGGTGGGGAACACCGGATGTAGATCTTCTAGCATCCAGATTCAACGCAAAGGTGGACAGGTTTGTCTCTCGGACAAGGGATCCCCTAGCTTGCGGCTCGGATGCCCTAGTGTTCCCTTGGGATCAGTTCAAGCTGATATATGCATTCCCACCGCCACAATTGTTACCTCGATTACTCCGCAGAATCAGGGTAGAAAAGAAACCAGTGATTCTGGTGGCTCCAGCGTGGCCCCGAAGAGCATGGTACGCGGAGATTGTAAAATGTCAGTGGGGAGTCCTTGGACTCTCCCACGTCGTCCGGACCTGCTTTCGCAAGGACCGATATACCACCCTTCCTTACCAGCCCTAAGTTTGACGGCCTGGCTATTGAAGCCCACATTCTAAAAAAGAGAGGGCTCTCTAATCCTGTGGTATCTACCATGATCAATGCCAGGAAGCCGGTATCCAGGCAGATCTACTATAGAATCTGGAAGGCGTACATCGCGTGGTGTGAGGCCAAGAAATGGCATCCACATAAGTACGTAATAGGTAGGAGTCTGGACTTCCTACAGTGGGCTGTAGATAGGAAGCTTGCCTTGAGTACTATCAAAGGTCAGTTTTCGGCCTTGTCAATATTTTTTCAAAGGCCCTTGGCTTCGCATTCACTAGTCAAAGCCTTTAGATAAGGAGTGATGCGTATTAGTCCTCCGGTTAATATTCCCATATGTCCATGGGATCTAAACCTGGTTCTGTCGGTTCTACAGAAACAACCATTTGAACCATTACAGCACATTTCTTTGGTTCTTCTAACCAGGAAATTGTTTTTTCTAGTAGCCATTTGTTCGGCTAAAAGAGTGTCGGAATTAGCAGCTATGTCCTGTAAAGAGCCATATCTGGTTATCCATAAGGACAGAGTAGTGTTACGTCCTCATCCAGCCTTTCTTCCTAAGGTGGTATCGAGGTTTCATTTGAACCAAGATGTGGTTCTTCCTTCTTTTTCCCCCCAAACCTACTTCGGTAGAGGAAAAGTTATTGCATTCTTTGGATGTAGTAAGAGCAGTCAAAGCTTATCTAAAAGCCACTGCTCAGATTCGCAGAACGGTTACTTTGTTTATTCTGCCGGAAGGCCCCAGAAAGGGTCAGGCAGCGTCAAAATCTACTTTAGCCAAGTGGATTCGACAGGTCATAATGCAAGCCTATGGCTTGAGAAGGAGACCGCCTCCGTTCAAAGTTAGAGCGCACTCCACGAGAGCAGTTGGAACTTCATGGGCAGTGCATCACCAGGCCTCCCTGGCTCAAATCTGTAAGGCCGCAACATGGTCTTCAGTACACACGTTTACTAGGTTCTACCAGGTGGACGTTAGAAGTCAGGAGGATGTCGCCTTTGGGCGCAGTGTGTTGCAGGCCGCAAAAGATCCTCATGTCTGATAGCGCTCAGCTTATGTATGGTGTATCCCCCCCTCATTGGGCATTGCTTTAGGACATCCCATTAGTAATGACTATGTCGCTCTGTGTCCCGTGATGTACGAGAAAGAAAATAGGATTTTTATAACAGCTTACCTGTAAAATCCTTTTCTTGGAGTACATCACGGGACACAGAGCTCCCACCCCTCTTTAGGGACACTTATTGCTTTGCTACAAAACTGAGGTGCTCCCGGATGGGAGGGGCTTATATAGGGGAGGGTACTTCCGGTTTTGGAAGTTGCCAGTGCCAGCACCTGAAGGTATCTATATAACCCATTAGTAATGACTATGTCGCTCTGTGTCCCGTGATGTACTCCAAGAAAAGGATTTTACAGGTAAGCCGTTATAAAAATCCTATTATACACACACACACATTCACCTGGTGAAATAAACATTCTTTCCTGAGAACATTAAATGTGACCATGGACTAGCGCTCCCTTACTGTGATCTTGCCCCGCTTAACTTATTCCTATGCTATCATTTTTCGTCCTCCACCTCCCAGTTTATTTACTACCGTACTTTATTTTTTTCCATTTCTTCTATTAGACTTGCACTGCTGTATTTGACACCCTGGATATTTTGGTGCCTTCATACAGTGAAAGTGAGATCTCAGATTCCTAAAGATTTATATATTACTAAATGCTATATTACTAAAAAGTATTAGCTGGTGTTTGGCTTGAATTTTTTAGTGTATCGAAATTTGCTAGTACATCCAACACTCCAAAAAACAAAAAAAGGCTAGGTGGTTTCAAATGTCAGGGAAAAAAAATAGGATTTTTGGTTTCTCTCTTGGAGTACATCACAGGATACAGGGTGTTTTCATTGCCACTACAATAGGGTTATGCTGCCACCTTCAGGTGTCTGGACACTGGGAAAAAAAGACAGAAATTATCCTCCAAGGCATAACCACTTTCTATTTGACAAGACTTCAGTTTTTGTAGCAAGCCATAAACCACAGTGGCAGAGAGTTGGGACCCTGGGTCCGATATACTCCTGAAAAAGCATTTTTTATACGTAAACCAGAAATCCCATTTTCTTTATCGTACATCCCAGGACACAGTGCATCTCCATTACAATAAGGATGTCCCAAAGCACCGAATATTACGGGAGGGAAACAAGCCTACAGGCTCAAATAACTAAACAGGTTAGAAACTCCCTTTACTAGGGAATCTTGTATAGAGGTGATAGATAATCAACCGATCAAGGATTTATTTAAACAACATAAGAAATTAACAATAAAATATCTAAATCGGAAATGGGATATTTCTTCTCTTGAGTTTCACATCAAATTTGGTGTGATTCCAAGAGGCCTACGGGAACGGGTTACACCTGCTGAACATTTGCACACACCTAGATTTGTTGAAAAATGGAAGGCTAAATGCCAGGAGCATGGCCTATCCATTATCCAACTGATAGTTGACGAGGAGAAGCTTCAACTTGAAGAACTCAGAACAGAACTAGACAAGAGTAGCGAGACTTTGGAACCATTTAAAGGCGAAGCAGAATTTGATAAACATAATGAAATCCTCAAGAAGGAAATAGACAGGACTCAAAAACATCTGATGAATACTAAACAACATAAATTTCGACAGAACCTACAAGACTTTGAGAAGGGTGAAGTATTTGACCCTACTCTTACTAGAGGATGAAGTCTTAGTAGACACAATAAGAAACGTTCAAATACACGATCTCGGAATAGACAAAATTCGTCAGACAGTGATGCCGGTGATGCCCAGAGATCTGTGAACTTTGTTGATACTGATCTTATTGGTGCATCATCCTCATCAACCAAAAATCTAGCATCACCGGGGGATTTTCCCAAGGAAGATCGCAGACTAGATCTAAGAAGCAGAGGAAGAGGAAGAGTCGGCGGAGGAGGAAATCCCAGGGGCAGGAGCCAAAAACAGATGCGAACCCGGAGTTCCAAATAGAAGGTGATGCAGCTGTTGCTGCACCACCCGATAGGGATATGCGGGTGATAAACCTGTCAAAATTTAAACTTGAAGAAAGACATTACAGTCTTCTTAGTAAGGGGCTATCCTTCTCCCCAGTGTGCTCAATGGATGAGTTCACTGTGTATAAGGATATTAACCTATTCCTACGTAAAGTGGTCTTTCAGCTCTTTTATGCTGGACAAAAAAGTGATATACCTGAGACCAATCAAGGAGCGATGTCACTAGGTGATAGAGAAGAACAGCTAGCCCTGGATAATCTTATGGCACTCCTGGATGAACAAACTGAACCCCTAGAGTCAGTAGACTCTGATAGTATCAGAAGAAAAAGTGATTTATATATTGAATCTCTTAAAATGCCACCGATACACAAGTATCACTGGATATGTCTTTTTCTGGAATTATTAAAAAACGATCTTGATAAGATCGACTGGAAAAGACGCGGCCCAGATAATCTATCCAGCGATGAGCAATTGGCTCTCTCTGAATTAGGACGGCGGGCAACCTTACAATCAAGGAAAGTGATAAAGGGGGCAATGTGGTACTATTATCGGATAACCTCTATGAACGGGAGGTCTCCAGGCAGCTGAGCGATGTATCTACATACCGCAAACTGCCTTCTAACCCCTTCCCTGCTTTGGTGGCAAAAATTAACAAAACTATCTTCCTTGCCTATGAAGCAAATCTGCTCAGTCTCAAAGAGAGGGATTACCTGAAGATAGGGGAATTTAACAACCCCACTCTCTATGTGATTCCAAAGCTTTACAAATCCCTTGTTGACCCGCCGGGAAAGCCTATTATTTCAGCAATAAGTGGCCCACTGGAACGAGTGGGCAAATACGTGGACAGCTTCATTAAAATGTTGGTTGTTCGGTTACCCTCCTATGTGCGGGATACCAGGGATGTCCTTGTGAAACTCCAGGACTTGGAGGTCCCCCCTGGGGCCCTACTCGTTGGGATCGACATGGAATCTCTTTACACGTCGATACCCCAAAACTATCCAGAATTTGGAGCCCAGAATGAATTCATCCTGGAGCTGGCCCTGTCCAATAACCACTTCCAGTTCCTTGAGTGCTTTTACCAGCAGGTCAGGGGCACTGCAATGGGTGCACCCTGGGCGCCCTCATATGCCTGCCTCCACCTTGGCCTCTGGGAGCTGGAGGTGGTTTATGCGATGCCGCTGTACCTCAGTCAGGTACTTACCTGGCTGAGGTACATTGACGATGTCCTTTTGATCTGGCAGGGCACAAGGGAGCAATTATGTGAGTTCTTGGATGAACTCAACATCAATGATAGGAACATCAGACTTACCCATGTGTCTGATTCCCAAACTATCTCCTTCCTGGACCTGAAGGTCTCTATTATGGACAACCATGTTACTACATGCACCTTCCGGAAATCTACGGCTGCAAATACCCTGCTTCAAGCATCCAGCCATCATCCTGACCATCTCATCGGGGGTATACCAGTGGGGCAGTTCCTGCGACTTCGCAGGAACTGCTCCAGTGATGTTGACTTTCAACGGGAGGCTGGTGAGATGCATGGCAGGTTCAGGGAACGTGGGTACCCCCAGAGGGCTCTAGATAGAGCACGGAAAAGGGCCTGGAAAACCAATAGAAGGGACCTTCTTAAAACCCAATCAAAAATAGTTGCAAAAAATAACTTTCCACGTCTAATTACAACTTATGGTACACAATGGAATGAGGTCAGGTCTGTCCTGGCCAAACATTGGGGGATACTCATCAGGTCTCCTCAATTGCATGACATTGTGGGACCCTCCCCACTAATGGTGGCCAGAAGAGCCCGCAACCTCAGGGATACACTGGTCCACTCTGAACACACGAGGGAGCGCACCGCTAGTTGGCTGACCGACCTTCCACCCTTGAAAAGGGATGTATGCGTGTGGCCACTGTCAAATATGCAGTCATGTAGATAGGACTGCTGAGCTCACCAGTGCGGATGGTCAAGCTTGATATTCTATCAATAAGTTTATCAACTTTGCTACTACAAGGGTCATCTATATGATGGAATGCCCTTGCCATAAATACTATATTGGTAAGACAAAGAGGCAGCTGCGCATCCGCATTGGTGAACATCTACACAGTATTAAAAATTCTGCAAAAAATATGAAAGACGCGGGCCACACGCAGACATCAAAAAATAAGACTAGAGAGGAAATGTCATCCATAGCATTACACTTTGCTGACTTCCTTTAGAGCAACATATTTGGCCTAAGGGTTAAGGGAATCTACACCCTTAACCTACCAGCCAGGAGGGGGGACTTTGATACAGTCCTCCTCCAGAAAGAAAAGATGTGGATCTTTAGATTAGGTACATTGGCACCTTCAGGCCTGAACGTTGAATGCAGTTTCCAGTCTTTCTTGACAAAGTAATGAATGTGATAGGAGATAGCTGTTGCTTTGATGCATTATTTGTACCGAATATATATTTTTTACAATACTTATTACGATTTCTGTTGATGTTAACATCTAATTAGTTATACACTCTGTAGAGCGTATAGGTGTCTATACGAGTGTGGTTACCACATCTGGGTGTGCATATTTGCATACATTTCCCCTTTTAGTTTTAACCTCCGAGATGAGCTTGATAGGTTGTATATACTTGGGGGTTCTTCTTTTCTGTTTTCCTACTATTTACCCAATCTTACCTACCTTATATTTATATTCTTTCAACATCACTATCTCTCTGCCAGTGACTAGATTTCCTGTCACCATAATCAATCTGGTGTATCCAGAGGTATTTAGATATCTGGCCCTAAGGATTGTTATGTAGGGAGCTGGGTTAGGATACAACAAACAGTATACAGTATATACTATATGTAAATATATGTCCCTTTACATATATCTGTGCCTGCTATGTATGCTCATCTCTTGATATACACACCTTTCAAAATATCTATTGTGCAACCTAACAGCAAAATCTCTCTACACTATCTTAATTATTTATTATTATATTTCTCCATTATCACTATCATTATCTTGTCAATTTATATCCCTTGCTTGATGCAAATCTACTTTTCAACAACTCTCGTATTCTCTTGTCTCTGATGTATATCACCATCTGCTCCTTATAGTTGTTACTCAGTAGCCTGGAATTAATGGTGGGACTCACCAACTCTATATATCCAGGTTGTACAAGTATGTTATAATTAAACTTATTCGTGCTCAGTTCATAGCCATTATTTATTCTGAGCCGTACATAATATAACTATTTAATTGTAATTTTATTTAGCAGATGAAATATACTGTGGAGAATCTTGCGACTTGTGAATGATTTTTACTATAACATCTATAACATTTTAATTGAGAGTGACACCTAGTGGGCCTTTTCTTGCAGTACAACACTGCCACCATCTACAATTAGGTTGAATTGATATAAAATAGAGGCTCACCACATGCCCCTCCCTATCCCTTGATGAAAGCCACGTTGATTGACTGAAACATGTCGGGTCAAATGTTACCAGTGTGACGCTACTTACGTCACTTACAGCTATGCTAGGTGGACGCATGCGTACTGGGCTCTGCAGGACTTGCGTGGATCACGAATCTCTGAAGCGGGCTTACGATATGCATGTTTGAATGGCAGTATGAGCGGGAGAAAACAGCACCAATAGGAGTTACCCTCAGCGCTATCACCAACCCGGAAGGTCGCTATAGACCGCTGACATCCACCCTCTACAGGGACAGCAGAAGCTACAATCCCCTGCACGGGGACTACCGTACTTCCGAGTGGAAGATTTCCTTCTGCTTGTCACGGGTTCCCCCCATATGTATGAGGAGAGGACAAAACCCGGAATTGAAGATGTCTCTTACAACTATCCAGGTTTGGTGAGTGGACCTTAGGTCCATGTTACTTCATAATGCTGGCATCTTATTTTCATGCTGACCCTGCTATGTGATCTCTGCCTCATCAACAGTCTGCTATTTGTACTTTATCTGGACTGGCTTTGTATATCACTACACGGCTAAACCCCATAAACTGCCTTAATCCCAGCTCTAATGTGAACTGATCCACTCTATGACTTGGTTGCAATTTACTGCATTCCACTGGAGATAATCTTCCCAACATTGCTATTTGCCAACACTCCCATAGCCTCTTAGCTTTAGTACTAGGGATGTCCCGATACCGATACTAGTATCGGTACCGATACCAGGCATTTCCCCGAGTACTTGTACTCGGGGAAAATGCTCCGATGCTTCAGCCGATACTTGGGCAGTCAGTGATGATCGGTGCGGCGGGGGGAGTTACAAGCACTGATCACCGCTGTATAGATTTCAATACAGCCCGACAGCTTCTCCCGACCCCCCCCTTCTTTTCAGCTGTTTTAGTGAAATCTATACAGCGGTGATCGGTGCTTGTAACTCCCTCCAAAGCCGCACCGATCACCGCTGACTGTCCCTGTATCCTCCTCCAGTTCCCCCATCCGTGCTGCTCTCCCCCTTCACGCTCCGTGTCCGCCCCTCCATGCTGCTGATGTCCTTCGTCTTTCTGCTCTCCCCCCCCCCCCGCGCTCCGTGTCCCCCCTCCATGCTGCTGCTGTCCTCTGTTATTTTGCTCTCCCCCTCCGCGCTGCTGCTGTCCTCAGCTCCGTGCCACCCTCCATATCCTCCTCCGCTTCCCTCTGTCAGGATGGAGAGCGGAGGTAGGAGCCGCTAAACCCGGCTCCTACCTTTTCCGATTGTACAGAGTCAGTGACTGACTCTGTCCATTCATATAACTGAAACATCGTAACCTGTGTTTACGATGCTTCAGTTTATGAATGGAGAGGAGCCGTTGTCTCCTCTCCATTCATTTTCAGTGCAGCTGAGAAAGGGACTGGGGAATCTGTTTCCCTAGTCCCTTTCTCTGTCTCAAACGGGAGATGTCAGAAGTCTGTTAAGACCCCTGATATCTCACCAAAGCCCCCCAACAGGGCTAGAAATAAAAAAATAAATTGCAATAAATAATAAAAAAATTAATTGTAAAAAATAAAAAATAAATACACAGATCATCCCCCCCCCCCCCCACCCACTCCAACAAAGCATTGTAAAAAAACATGTCAAAAAAAAAAAAAAATACTGACACATAAAAAAAAGTATCGGTATTCGGTATCGGCGAGTACTTGAAAAAAAAGTATCGGTACTTGTACTCGGTCTTAAAAAAGTGGTATCGGGACAACCCTATTTAGTACCCAGCCACTTTATCTTACTCCACATACCCCAATCGGGGTCTGGTCAGATCCAGGTTCTTGACCAACAATACACAGCGCAGTTGACTGAACTACCAGTCCAGCCAACTGCTCTGTGTAAGTATAATCGCATGCATGCATCCCCAAATAGCTGTTTTTAGATTTGACAACGTTGTCTCATTTATCTTAATATATTCTGTGGTGTTGGTGGAGGGTTTTGTACATCATATTGTGCTGATTGTCTCTTTTTCCTACTAATAAATCCATTTTGCATATACGGCGTGGTCCGCCTATGGCTCCTTTATCCCTGGGGGGTGGAGGGCTGCTTTCTTTCTCTATCCTTCCCCGGGGGGGGGGGGGGGGGGGGGGTTTGTTCCAGAAACTCACAGTAGCCTGCAAAAGTCACTGACCAAAAGGTGGCATCCTCATCGGTTTAGAACACACGCAGGAAATCTTCATAAAAAGTATGAACAAAAGACCAAGTAGCAGCTTTACAAAATTGAGCTACAGAAGCCTGATGACGAATAACTTAGGAGGCACCAACACTCATGGTAGAATGAGCTATCAGAGAAAGTTGTGGAACTTTCCTCTTAAGAACAGAAGCTTGAGAAATAAGAGGACTAATCCATTGAAAAATGGTACATTTGCAAGCTGTGTGATCCTTTCTTGGGCCTTCAGCAAGTATAAAGAGGGAATCCGACTGACAAATTGCAACAGTTAACTTCCGGTAACACCTGATATCACAAACCACATGCAAGGTATGAAGAGCCTTGTGTCCTGGTTTCTAAGGCTAAGGACAGAAAGAAGGTAAAAATTTCCTGGTTGAGATGAAACGAAGAAACCACATTAAATAAAAGGATGGTAGAGGCAGTAGAACCACGTTGTCATGGTGGAGCACCAGGAATGGTTCCTTACAGGAAGGAGCAGCCAATTCTGGGACTCTGCGAGCTGAAGCAATAGCAACCAGAAATACAATCTTTTAGGTCAGAAGGACTAAAGCAGGGATATGCAATTAGCGGACCTCCAGCTGTTGCAAAACTACAAGTCCCATCATGCCTCTGCCTCTGGGTGTCATGCTTGCTGCTGTCAGAGTCTCGCTATGCCTCATGGGACTTGCACTTTGGCAACAGCTGGAGGTCCGCTAATTGCATATCCCTGGACTAAAAGGAATATCCCAAGTGGGTTCAAAATGGAGATTTCTGCAACACAGAAAGTGCTAAGTTGAGATCCCATGGAGTCAATGGAGTCTTAACCGGTTGAAGAATATGCAACATCTTGCACAAAGGCACACACCACAGAATGTGAAGCAATTGGTCTCTGAAAGAGGACAGCTAAGGCCTAAATGTTGATAGGCCAGCCCCAGGTTAACTCCGGACTTGATAAATGTCAAGATGCGACCCACAACATACCTATGAGTATGAACTCACCTAGACTCACGCCAAGCAAAATAAGATTTTATAATACTGTGGTAAATTTTTCCTAAAGTCATCTTCCAAGCCTTCAGTAGTATAGGAGTGACTGAATCAGACTCCTTAGCAAGCGACTGTGAAGAAGATGGAAAATTGGACCTTGCAACAGGGGGTCAGAATTTATCCCACAGGGTCGAAGGGTCGGCCACCGACATGCTCACAATGTTGGTGAACCAAGCTCTCCAGGGCCAGGCCAGGGTAATCAAAATCACTGGAAACCCTTTTATTTGAATCCTGCACAGCAGACAAGGTAGCAGCTGTAATGGCAAGAAGGTATAGATTAGGGAGAAGTGGTCCACGGTGTCACCAGAGTATCCACCACAAACAATCCCTGGTCCTGGAAACAAACCTGCCCAGTTTGGCATTGAACCTTGACTCCAGAAGATTCAAATCCAGGAGATCCCCACTGTTGGCAGAGCTCCTCGAACAATTCTCGGTGAAAAACCCACTCCCCAGAGAAAGTTGTATGCCAATTTTACACGCCTGTAATGTGGACAGCGAACAGTGCGGGAACATTAAGTTAAGCACAAAACAGGAGGAGAATCACTTCCTCCGGGGCTGACCAACTTATAGTGATGATTAAGCGCAGATCAGATGTGTGAAACATGTCTACGTGACTAACACCTGGTGTCCCTGGTGTATTTTGACCGTCTGCAATAAAAGTCACTTTTTGGTAACTTTGGATGTGCAGCCATTTCTTGTTTTTTTCAAGTTTTTAGGGAGGCGGGCCGGGGCTAGCACCAATCAAGGTATTGCATACACCTAGAGCAGCAGATTCCTTTCCTTTTGATTCAACTTCTGGGGCCTCTTGATGATTTATGTACGCTACAGCCGTGGCATTGTCCCACTGAACCCCCCGCAGGAAGTCCTTCAGCTGCACTTAGCAATGTAGCAGGGCAAGGTGAATCGCCCTCAATTCCAGGATACTGATGGGAAACAAATTCTTCTGCATTGACCAAGTTTTCTGAACCAAGAGATTGTCTAAAATTCCACCCCAGCCGACCAGGCTGGCAACTGTAGTCAGGATTTTCCAAAATTGAAGAAACGATTTTCTCATCTCCAGCATCCGTGTGGAGATCAACCAGTCCAGAGGCAGTCTTGTGCTGGGAAATAATGGCATTGGGAAATCCAATGACTGTGTCCTCCTGTGCCATGCCAACACATTTAGTTGGTGGGGCCTGGAATAATGAAATTGGGAAAAAGGCACTGCTTTGAAAGAGGCTACCATCTTTTCCGAACCCTCATGCAAATGTTAATTTAGGGATTTGTCAGCGTTTTGAGTGACTCCTCAGAGCAAGCTTTTTTTCTGGAGGGAGGATCACTCTAGTCTGGATTGTATCCAGGGTCAGATATTTTAAACGCTGGGCTGTGATTAAGGCAGACAGAAATACTAAATAGGTGGAAGGAGTCAGAGCTGCATGAAAAAACTTACTGACCCTCCGGGGATGCATTGCACAAGGGGCTGTGCCCAGGTTCCGCCCTACCTGATGAAGGCATTTGGGACCTATCACCATCTACATCCCCTCTTCTCTGCTGTTGAAGTGACATGGCTTGTTGGTGCGTATATAGAGAGAGGGTATCAGCAGGACATTTACGTGCAGTGCCACAAAGGTCGTTAGGGACTTGACTTTCCAGCTTTGGATCACTGCCCTGGACCTGTATAGCACCCTACTGATCTGCAAGGCAATATATAATTGAACGGGGTCCCACTGCACAAGGTCCAGTGCTGACCGGCAATATTATAGGCTGTCCCCGCAGGTCCAGACCAGGGTCTGGGTACGAATCTTCGAAGCGTAGACAAGCCATAGAAAAATGAATCTGGCGAGAGCTAGTTTTCTGATCCCAGCTGGAACTGTTGAGAAGCCAGCTATTTTTTCGTGCAGAGACTGCACAGACACGACCAATTAGGACACACAAAAAAATAAAAATAAAACTGAAGCCTTGCCCAACGGGGAGGGGTTATGCCTAGGAGGTGATTCTGTCTTTTTAGCCAGTGCCCAATCACCCAAAGATGGCAGCATAACCCCATCATAATGGAGATTAAGTCATCCTGTGTTCTGGGATGTCCGATTAGGAAAAAGATATAACTATAAAAAATTTGACCCTTTGTTCAGAAGAGCAACAGTCCCACTCAGTAAGTATAAGCATATACTTTCTACTTACTTCTAGAATCAGGTCTCCTGGGATTAACCCCGACAGTCCACCAGCTGCACTCTCCTCATCAAAATCCATCACAAATATCCCATGAAGATTACCTCCACAGATCTGCATTCCAAGCTCTACTGGAGATTTAGAAAGGGTGATTGTACGAACCTCTGAATGTCTTTTTACACCATCCACAGGCGTCCTAAACAAAAAAAGAGTTTAAGTCCATCCTGTAAACTCAGTGTAGGCTGTACACAGACATGGATATACAAAATAAAGAATGACAATATTACGAAATTGCTGTAACATGACTAAGTGCATTTTAACTCACAGATCAAAAACTTTTAAAATACTGCAGCTTACCTGTCCTTGGATGTGGTGCCTGGATTTATTTATTTTTTTTCCTTTTATCACCTCCAGGTGATCCTTCTAGTAACACACTTCTAGTCTTAATGTGACAATGCTCACTTCATAGATATACTACAGTGGAGGAGCAGCTTGCCACCTTAGGCAGCTCGCTCCTAATTTGAACTACAGAACCTTACCCCCTCCCTCTGCACACAATGGCAGAGGTTTCCTGTAGTTCACAGAGAAGACATGGGCAAGGATGACGACAATGAGATTTAAACGTAGCAAAGGCACAGTACACAGGAAGTTACAAGCTCAAAGATTTTCTTTTACAGAATCAACAAGTTTTTTTGCCCTTATCAAAACAGTTTTAATGGAATACTTTACAGAACAAAAAGGGATAAAAAAAAAGTTTACTGTAAGGTTTACATTCACCTTAATGGCATGTGTGTGTGTCAAGTGCTAATACACACTGGGTAAAATAAGTATTGAATAAGTCACCATCTTTCTAGGTAAATATATTTATAAATGGTGCTATACATTTTCCCCACATGTCAGTAACATCCCATACAGTCTATACATAAAAAAAAACCAAAACAAATGAGTTCAGGAATTAAGTTATGTGTAATAAAATGAAATGACACAGGGAAAATGTATTGAACACAAGAAAGGTAGGTGCAAAAAGGCATGGAAAGCCAAGACACCAGCTGAAATATATCATTAATTAGAAAGCAATCCTGCCTTTCCTCAGTGAAAATATCAGCTGGTTCATTCTTAACTGATGGCCTGTAAAAAGGCATCTCATTACCAAGGTGTCACACAAACATGATGGTAAAAGAAAAGAGCTCTCTCAAGACCTTTGCAACCTGATTGTTGCAAAATATACCGATGGCATTGGTTACAGAAGGATTTCTAAACTTCTGAATGTTCCAGTGAGCACTGTTGGGGCCATAATCCGGAAGTGAAAAGAACATAATTTTAACATAAACTGGCCATGACCAGGTTGCTCCTCGCAAGTTTTTGGACATAGGAGTGAAAAAAATTCAGAAAAGTTGTCCAAGAGCCAGGGACCATTTGTGGAGAGCTTCAGAAAGACCTGAAAATAGCAGATACAATTGTTTTAGGCTCGTTCCCAATGGATGCCGTTGCGGCTCCCAGCAGGGTTCCTGTGCGTCCTGGTTCACAGTTTCAGGTCCGATTTAAGCCCGAATTTTAGGCTGAATTCAGGCCTAAAAACGGACCAAAAGACGCACAGGGCTCCTGTGCAAACTTGCACCAGTGCCGCATCGGAGATATGTGAACCGGCTCCATAGAGAGCCATTCACATTCTCCTGCTATTGCGAATTGAATGCGGGGATCCTGCTAGAATGGCCCAGCCAATCACCCGACTTCAAATAGAAAATCAAATAGAAAATCTATGGAAAGAACTAAAGATTAGAGTTCATAGAAAAGGCCCTCGGGAACTTTCAAGATTTGACGACTGATTGTGTGGAAGAATGGGCCAAAATTACACCTGAGCAATGCATGCAACTAGTTTCTCCATACAGGAGGCGTCTTGAAGCCGTCATTACCAACAAAGGATTTTGTACGAAGCATTAAATAAACTTCAGTTAGCATGTTTTTTTTTTAACAAGAGAAATTCAGTTAGCATATTTAATACTTTTTCCCTGCATCATTCAATTTTTTTACACAACTCAATTTCAGAATTTGTTTTGGTTCCTTTGTATGTATGGATTTCATGGGTTGTTTCCGACATGTGGTGAAAATTTCATGTCAATAGCACCTTTAGAAATATATTTACCTAGAAAAATGGTGATGTGTTCAATACTTTTTTTACCCGTTGTATATCCTGGACCATCATCCAAACCTTTCTCTAGCAGATAGGGACAGATGAATCAAAAGTAACAAAAATTAAGTATCTACTATTGTGTAGAGCGAATAGTTAAAAATACGAAAAAAAAATTTTTTTTTTTAGAAAAAGCACTTTCTGTAAAGGTATCATGGAATAGGAATAAAGGCAAACATGAAAATATTGAATATATTACTTGAGAGAAATGCGAGGACTTGTGCTGGGTGTGGTTTCTTTTGAAGGTGGAGTCATAGTTCCCTCATCTTGCTCACTCACAGTGTCAATGACGGAATGATTGTCAGGTGTCGCCGCTCCACTACCATGCGGCGTGGAATGAGAAGTACTTGCATCCAGTCGTGAACTGTTGGAATATTTACAAAATATAGATATTATGATAAAGTAGGCAGTTCTAAATATAAGAAAAATGAGGAAAGGAAAATTTATATTTATATCAACTAAACGGGTAAGCCCTTCCACATGCCTGCCCTTGGTGGTCTCCACCATCATCACAAAGTTCACAGAAAGATTGAACGTGTGGAAACAAAAATCTGGACCACTAGTATGACTTATGTTAGTGCAAAATTATATAAATCAATGCATTTCTGTTTCACTCGATTTTAATTGTATTTTTGAAAAAGGCAAAAAAGTGAGTATTTAACAGAGCAGCAAATATTTCTCGCATGCTCTGAATCATACAACAAGAAATGGTACACAAGTGTGGGGGAGAGAAGATAAAACACCTCAAGAAGATCTTGGTAAACGGGTTAGGTTTTCCATAAGGCCACGGGTGAACACATGGACATCAACAGAAGTAAACAAAGAAAATAAGCATTGAGCTATGAACATAGTATAATACAACAAGAACAGTGTTAACACTGGGAGGTAGATGTCCAGACGACTGCCCTTCAAGTCAGAATAAGGACCAATAAGTCAAAGATCTTGAGGTCGAGACCTCACTAGCATGTAATCACTGTGAACAGGCCTACAAAATGGAAAAGCCTTAGCCAAGTGATTATAGCTTCTTAAGTATTTCCCGTTACCAGGCAATAGACGGTTCCCCATAAGGGGCTCCAAACCTCGGACTATAAACTTAAGCTGTTTGAGTAGGAGAAAAAAAAGGGGGGGGGCAGTTAGAGCATGAATTCCAAGGCTGGCTAGAACCAGGGGAACATTAAAAGAGGTAAAGAGAGGGAGGAAAAAAAATCAAGTCTGTCCCGGGTTCCTACAGTCATTATTGGCCTCGCTCTCCCGGGACCTGCAGATAGCCAAGGGGACCATATTTTATCAAAAGGTGGATTGTTTATCTTATAGGACACTCATGAACATGATTCACGTAAGTTTCTGTTTCACTAAGGCATGGCCTTATAACAGGGCTTTTCCACGCTGTTGCTATAGCGATTTTAGCTAAGAACATAAAGTGGATCAAGGTCTGGGTATATCGTGAGAAATTTTCAACAGGCTTATTTAGTAGGGCTATATTCGCATCTTTAGTGATATTAACCATCGTGACTGAGAAAATAAATGAGTGAACCCTTATCCAAAAGTGACGAACCTTAGGGCACGTCAACCATATGTGCAATAGTGCACCCATCTGTCCACAACCCTTAAAGCATGTGGCCGAGGTGCCTGGATACACTTTTGACAAATGCTTCGGTACCATCTGGCATGGACTTTAGCCTGCTTCTATCAAGACAACATTTAGGATACCTAAATCCTCCATATGAATAAGTTATTCCAGTGAAGAGCATAGTAGATGTTGCAGGCTACAGTAAAAAGTCATTTTAGACAACAATGTGCTTCCAATAAGTCTATAAAGACATGGTTTAAAGAGTTTGGTTTGAAGGAACTTGAATGACCCCGCACAGAGCCCCAACCTTTAAAGTAGTTTACTACAAAGACCGCCCATTTCCTATTCTATAAAACGAAACAATGTAATATTCACAAACAATAAAATGTTGTAATGCAGAAAGTAACATCACAAAAAAGTTCACCTGGATCGCGAGTGGAGGGGTTGGCACATATGAGGATTGTACTGAGCCAAGATAGTGATGGTATCGCATTGTTGTCCAATAATCAGTCTTGCTTGCTGCTCAGTGGCATTTCTCAGATTTATCCCATTAAACTGTTGGAATACCACACAAAACAAACAGGATCTGAACAAAATGCTGATATATGTGATTTTGTCACAATAAGGAAACGGTACTGAATGTCCACATTTTAATGCTGGCTAGTGCAACAAAAATGTATATGATCACTAACTAGCAAAAAAACGAGAAATAATCAAACGCTCAATATCTCTCCCTCAGCGCTCACAGACAAATTGTTACGTAAAATAACATAAGCAGCTACTATAATAAGATGAAAACTATACCAGAAATATGTCACAGCAAAAATTACTATAACATTAGCAGCACTAGCGCAATCCACAGTTTTAAAGATTGCTAAACAGTTCACCAAAATAGTGTACACAAGTAGAAAGTCCACTTAAAAGATGAAAATAAGGTGTAAAATTGTTCATCATAAAAGGAAGCATTTGAGTGATCTTAATTCAAATCCAATTTCCTCCACCACACCGTTTGTTTCACAATCCCTGTAGGTAATCAACTTACCAGATAATACTGGGCACTTACCAATCGATAATGTTGCCAGCTCTCTGCATACACTCCATCTACATGTTGCTCGTCACAAGCAATAGATAAAAATGCACATAGCGTAATCCAGTAAAAAACAGGTATTTATTTAATGATTCCTCAAGATTGCACACTTACAATGTAATTATATAAAAAAAAACATGTAATAATGTGTCAAATGGTCGCTCGCTTCTGTCTACCTTTCACCGCTTCAGCGGTCTTCCAGGGTACGGTGAACAGTGGAGCTGGCGACGTGGGTTGCTGCGTGGTCACGCCCTGACGCGTTTCATCATTGCTTTCATCAGAGGGTAGTTGATTACCTACGGGGATTGTGACACAGACAGTGTGGTGGAGGAAATTGGATTTGAATTAAGATCACTCAAATGCTTCCTTTTATGATGGACAATTTTACACCTTATTTTCATCTTTAAAGTGGACTTTCTACTTGTGTACACTATTTTGGTGAACTGCTTAGCAATCTTTAAACTGTGGATTGCGCTAGCGCTGCTAATGTTATAGTAATTTTTGCTGTGACATATTTCTGGTATATGATCACTAACTCGCATCTCTCTGCATGTAGAGTGTCCAAGCTCAGAGCTAAAATACTTTATTGATAAGACCAGGAACATACACCTACATATTTATTGTTTTTATTATACGTGTTGCAAGTAAGCATTTAATACCTAGCAAAGAATTCCCAGACCACTATTGGCTGTCTAAATACACAGAGTGAAGCAGTAGCGGTCTGTCTTGACATCTGTATTGTCTGACAAACTTTGGACAGAGCCATCCGATCAGTAACATTTTTTATTCACATCTGTGTGTACACTTCTGCTTAAGCGATTGATATTTGTAAACAGGCTTTTACAAAAGGTAGTAAGCTGAGGAAAACATGAGGAATGGAGATTAGTGCTCCACCTGCAGGCTTTTCAGAAGGCTACACATTAACGGTATGCAATATTTTGTATTTACTGGATAAAGAAGCATTTTATTTTTCAGCCATGGCCACAATAAAGAAAGAAAATATGTCCCTTTAAAAGGAAACAATAAAATGAACAGAGGGTAGCCACGTCTTCTCTCTCTGTGTGAAAAAGGTTGCAAGTGCATCTGGCTACCGTTCAGTTAAAGCGGTAGTAAACATCCTTTTTTTTTTTTTTTTTAAACCTGCAAGGCAAAGTTATAATGTGCTAGTATGCATCGCAAACATTCTTAACCCGGTCTTTCTTCTGGTTGGCGGGCTACGGTCCTTTGATTGGAGGAGCCGCATATGCATATGAGCCGCTGTTCATGGCAAGGGGCTCTGAAGGAATGGCACGAGTATGACATTCATTTAGAGTACATGCACTGGTCACCACGTTTAGGAGATATTTACTGTACCTATAGGTAAGCCTTACTATAAGCTTATCTATAGGTAAAAATCATCCATGGGAGTTTACTCCCACTTTAAGTTGTGGCGGTTCTACTAATGAAGTTTCTGGGAAAAAAATAAAAATAATCACCAAAGTGGTTTTTATATAAATCAACATATACGGTATTTGAGGTAAAGTGTTTTTCTAACACTGAGAGACCTCTTGCACAAAAAGGTCTTGATCAGAAAGTGGGAAACCAACACTCTCTGGAAAAGAAAGGCAAGAACAGAACTCTGGTGCTAAGGGAAGGATCAGTTTTACAGAGACAAAGGATCTGTCCCATAGAGAAACTCCTGACTTTTACGCCCCTTGACACATGCCATGCAAAGTACGCCTATCACAATGTATGATAGACTTTGCAGGATGTAGACTTCCTAGCTTAAAACATTATAAAAATAACACTCTGAGAAATGCTCCTGTCTGTCGGAGAACTGAGCTTTAGCAGCCATGGCATTAAAACCAGTTTTTTGAGAAGCAGGGTGGTAAAATTGGTCCTTGGGACAGACTGGAATAAAAGCCTCAGAACATTTTGAAGGGTGGCACTGGGACTGCCACCCCCTGAGCAAGGAGCCCCTAAACTGCTTAATGTAAGTCCACCAAATGCAGAGGGGAGTGACGCAGACTTGAAGAATAAAAGCATTCTAGAGGGAAATTATAATCAGCACAGACCCCCCCGTCAGGAGAGCAGCCGATCGTCTCTCCTCCACACTCACATCTGTCAGTGTGAGTGGAGGAAAAGCTAATAAAGAGCTCTTCCGATTTACGCTAATCAGCTGAGATTGGACACAGCTGATCCCGCGGTAAGAGCCTACGTCAGAGACGCTTTACCAAGATCAGAGATGCAGCGCGTCAGCCTGATACACCACTGATCTCTGTGCACCCCTTCGGTCACGTGCTAACGGCTCATCCTGCTGGACGTCGTACGACGCCCAGTTAGGATAACTGAACCACTTCCTGGGCATCATTCTGCACACGGCGGGCGGGGTGTGGTTAAAGGATAAGTTCACCTTTTGTAACATGTTACACCCATATTCAGGATGTAGCAGCAGCCCCTGCACCCCCCTCCCCCCCGAATCTTCTGCTCGAGCCCCCCCCCCATATGCGCTCACAACAGGGGATCGGGGGGTGCAGCAGCTGGTGCTACAGTAACATGTAACATGAATATGTTACATGAATATGTATGCATTTCTGCTTTCGCTCTGATGTTCACGGCGATACCTTACATGTGTGGTGCGATTACTATTTACATATGCATTTTTTATTTTATTTAAATTTATTTTTCTTAAGGCTGTAAATTTAATTTTTTGGATCATTGCCATCACAAGGAATGAACAACAAAGACTAAATTAAAAGTAAGACTCTGGACATAAATGTTTAAAGGGCTTCTTCACTGTACACACCATTGAAGCTTCTGTAGGCAGGATTAACAAGGGAATTACCCCATCTTGGCTTCAACCTCTACAACAGGCATACACTCCAGCGTTCTTCAGTGACAGGACTTAGAAGCTGGCAGACCATGACTCTGGACCTCTAAAGCACACTGTGGCTAACTCAACGTGTTGCGCTACAGCAGGATGCAGTGCATGTCAGCAACATTACAGGCCAGTCCCACTTCTGCCATCCAGAGCTCTGCTGAGGAGTTAACTGATCCGGAAGCTGAAGTAGGAGCTGCAGTGATTATGATGAAGCAGGAATCTCGACGTGAAGAAGATCGTGTTAATGGAATATCATAGAGAGAGTTAGAAATTTCCTTATTAAGAAAGTAAGCTTCTCTCAGTAGAGAGAGGAGGTCCATCACCTAGTAAAAAAAACTGGGGCTAACTGGGAGTGGTTGATTAGGGGGATGTTCCTGCAGCTTTCTTTTTTTGCCAGTGTCCAATCACGTGAAGGTAGCTGTGTATAACTCAGTCATAATGATTAAAGAGCTTGTGTCCCATACTGTAAGGCTTTGAAACAATCACTACTCTTGTCAAAACTGTCAGCAGTGGACAGTGATCAGCAAATGTCTATGGATATTCTTTAGCATGGTAAAAATTCAAGATTACATTTATAAAATGTAATATAGGATGCTGTATTTTTTTAGGACCCTTCATGAGGCTAATGAAACTGGGACTGAGGAAGCAGAGCACTATAGTTTGCATTACAAGAAAAGTCTAAAATCTGCCACAGTGCTAAATTTTAATCAACTGGTATTGGGGAAAACCTTACCTCTAACAACTGGTCCCCATACTCCAATCCAGCTTGCTGTGCAATGCTTCCTGCCATCACCTTTGATACAAAGATTCCCCCACTCTCTCCTCCTCCAATAGAAATTCCCAAGGGCTCAGCGCCTTTCTGTACTCGGACATGACGAGGCTCATCCACTAGCGGCCTAAAAAGAGGAAACCAAGCTCAATGTACCATTTAAATGTAAAAGATATATTAACTTTTACTAAACTTTTCTGAAAACTGAATCCGCAAAAACTCTTCAATTACTCTCTGCATAAAGTTTAAGCGCTACATCATGCTTTACTAAAATCATCTAGTTAAAATGCACAACACATAAATAACTAAATCAACAAAAGATAAGATTAACCACTTCCCATCCGGGCCAATTCTGGCACTTCACCCCTAAATGTAAAAACCATCATTTTTTTTTCTAGAAAATTACTGAGAACCCCAAAAATTTATATATGTTTTCTTAGAGACCCTAGGGAATAAAATGGTGGCCATTACAACTTTTAATGTCACACGGTATTAGCGCAGCGATTTTTCAAATGCTTGTTTGGGGGGAAAAAAATAAAATGTATTGTGAATTAAAAAACAAAAACAAACAAAAAAAAAACACTAAAGTTAGCCCAATTGTTTTGTATAATGTGAAAAATTATGTTACGCCGAGTAAATAGATACCTACCATGTCACGCTTTAAAATTGCGCACACTCGTGGAATGGCAGCGAACTTTGGTACTTAATCTCCACAGGCGACGTTTTAATTTTTTTTACAGTTTCGCTTCTGTGCAGAGCACGCGGAGACGAGGGCGCTTTGAAAAATAGGATTTTTTGTACTCACCGTAAAATTGTTTTCTCTGTCGTCCATGGACTAACACAGCTCCTTAATTCTTGACCATTGGGTTATGTTCCTGTTCTATAGGAGAGGACTAGGCAGAACATGTAATATATTTAATACATGTTACTTTAACAGAGTTGAACAGCGGTCCCTCCGGACATAACCCTCCACCCTGCAGTCAGCGGACTCAGTTTGTAAAAAGCAGTACAAACTAAAAAAAGGGGGGGGGGGCGGGTGCTGTGTCCGTCCATGGACGACAGAGAAAAGGATTTTACGGTGAGTACAAAAAATCCTATTTTCTCTTTTCGTCCATGGACAGACAGCTCCTTAATTCTTTACCATTGGGACATACCAAAGCAGTGTAAAACAAAAAAAAAACGAGGGGTGGGCACAGCATTCAAAACCAATTTCAACCCAAACAAGCAGAGGTCCTCAACGGATGAGTTGCAACCTCAAACAGCCGCCTGCAAAACTTTGCAGCTGAAGCTAGCATCCGAAGATGCACTCACATCAACCTTGTAAATTTTTGAAAAAGTGTGAACCGAAAACCAGGTCGCCGCCTTACACACTTGTGATACAGACGCTTGATGTCGGAAAGCCCAAGAAGCACCAATAGCCCTGGTCGAATGCGCCGTAATGGGAAAGGGAGGCGCCCGCCCCTTAAGGGCATAGGCCTGGATGACGGTCTGCCTCATCCACCGAGAAATGGTGGCCGACGAATCTGCCAGGCCCTTCTGTGGACCAGACACCAACACAAACAGTGAGTCAGACCTCCGTAACGGAGCCGTAGCAGACAGCTACACCTGCAAGGCACGTACCACGTCTAAAGAATGTAGCGCAACCTCCTTGGAATGCGATGGCCGAGGACACAAGGATGGAAGTACAATGTCCTCATTCAGGTGAAAGGCCGAAACCACCTTCGGAAGAAAAGAAGGCTGCGGGCGTAGCATCGCTTTGTCCTTATGGAGGACCAAATATGGGGACTTGCAAGACAAGGCCGGCCAATTCAGAAACCCTCCTGATGGATGTGATGGCATCCAGGAAGGCCACCTTCTGAGAGAGCGTCAAAAGAGGAATTTCCCTGATTTTCTCAAAAGGAGGTTTCAAATCCCACGGAGGTAGTGGTGGTCGCACCGGACCCCTTGCACAAAACTTACTTACCAGTGAATGAGCCGCCAGGTGTCGCTGAAAAAAACAGCCAAGACTGAAATCTGCCCCTTAATGGTGCTTAAGGCAAGTTTCTGATCTACTCCGCGCTGTAAAAACAGCAGGATCCTGGAAACCGAATAAGTCCGTGGACGCCATTCCATCTCCTCACACAGAGATGTAGGCTATCCATGTGCGATGGTAGATCTTCCTAGAAGAAGATTTCCGTGCCCTCAACATGGTTGAAATGACCGAATCCGACAGGCCTCGGTCCCTTAGTACCTGGCTTTCAATAGCCATGCCGTTAAAGCCAGTGACTGTAAAGCAGGATGAAGAATGGGACCTTGCGAGAGAAGGTCCTCCCCCAGTGGCAGTCGCCACGGCACATCCGCCACCAGCCGCACGAGGTCGGCGTACAAGGGACGCCTGGGCCAATCTGGGGCGATTAGAATCACCGGAATTCCCTCGGTCTCCACTCTGTAAAGTAGACGAGGAAGCAACTTCAGTGGGGGAAAGGCATAAATTAGCATATACTGACCCCACGGGGCCACCAAAGCATCTGACGCGTCTGCCTAGGGATCTCTGGACCTGGCCACGAACCTCAACACTTTGCGATTGAGTCGAGAAGCCAGGAGATCCACGTCTGGCGTGCCCCATCTCCGGCAAAGGAGTTGAAAAACCTCTGGATGTAACGACCATTCCCCGTGATCCAGCAACTGGCAACTCAGATAGTCCGCCTGTCAGTTTTCTACGCCCAGAATGTAAACTGCAGATAGGGCCGGCACGCTCCTTTCCGCCCACCGTAGGATGTGAGCGACCTCCGATGGTGCAGCCGAGCTTCTTGTTCCTCCTTGATGGTTGATGTATGCCACAGCCATGGCGTTGTCTGACTGGATGCCCACTTAGTCTCTGAGACCACTTGGAGAGACACAGCCTGATCGGCCGGAGTTCCAGAACATTGATCAGCAGTTGGTATTCGGTCGGAGTCCAGCCGCCCTGGGCCGCCTGAACCCCTCAGACTACCCCCCCAACCGGTCAGACTGGCGTCAGTCGTAATCACAGTCCAATGAAAGGGGAGGAACGACTTCCCGGACCGAAGAGCCGGGGATCTCAGCCACCAACTCAGAGAGGACCTGACAAGATGACTTATCTGAATCCGACGATCCAGAGACAACAGAGATCTGTTCCATTTGGAGAGAATCTCCTTCTGCAAGACCCGAGTGTGGAATTGGGCATATGGCACTGTCTCGAAAGAGGCTACCATGAGGCCCAGGACTCGCAAGCAAAAAAACGGAGAGACGACCATTTGCGGGATGTTAACAACCTCACCGCAGTCTGGAGTGTCTGCAACTTCTCCAAGGTAAGAAAGACTCTGGCCTCCGAGGAGTCCAGAATCAATCCCAAGTACTCTAGGCGCTGGGTCGGTACTAACACCGACTTCTGGAGGTTCAGTATCCAACCAAACTCCCGGAGGGTCTAACTGGCTATAGACACATCCTCCTCTAATTCTGAGCTTGAAGCAGCTCTCAGAAGAAGGTGGTCCAAGTAGCCTACGATACCAATGCCGCGCTGTCTCAGCAAAGCTAGAATCGAGGCGAGCACCTTGGTGAAAACTCTTGGTGTCGATGCTAGGCCAAGGGGAAGAGCCACAAATTGATAGTGGTCTTTGCCAATCGCAAAGCGCAGGAACCTCTGATGCCTGACGCAGATTGGGACATGCAAGTATGCGTCCTTGATATCCAAGGACACCAGGAAGTCCCCCGGATGGAGCGCAGCCACCACCGAACAAATTGATTCCATCCGGAATTTTTGAATCTTTATAAAAGGCATTGAGGGCCTTGAGGTCCAAGATTGGACGGACTCCATCCCTCTTTGGGACCACAAACAGATTAGAGTAGAAACCCTGAAACCTGTCCTGTGGTGGTACGGGTATGATCACCCTGCACCTCAACAAGTCTTGCACTGCCCCCTGGAGGGCAGCCCGACGAGCCGGAAGGAGAGGCAGATTTGAGGGAAAAAAATCTGTTTGGTGGACAAGAAAGGAACTCCATCTTGTACCCCGAGGTGACCACCTCGCAGACCCACTGGTCGGAGAGTAGGGAAGTCCACCGAGCTGAAAACTCGCAAAGCCGTCCCCCCACCCTGGAGTCGGACGGGGCAAAACTTCATGCGGTAGCAGGCTTGTTTGCTGGCTTGTTGGGCTTGCGCACCCAGGGACGCTTCTGTCCCCCAGCTGGACCTTTGTTCGCTTGGGAGGGTCTGTCGGCAGGTCCTGACTGACGAAAATACTGCTTCTGTGTGGGAAAGGAGGGCCCCGGGTACGGCGCGGCTCCTTCCCTTTAGTGGACTGAGGGAGAAGTGTGCTCTTACCTCCAGTGACATCCTTAATGATGTCGTCCAGTGAGGCACCAAAAAGCCTCCCACCTTTGAAAGGCAAATCTGCCAGAGTTTTCTTAGAAGCTTGGTCAGCGGACCAGCATTTCAGCCATATTAGGCGGCGCAATACCACCGCAGATGCGGAGCCCCTGGAGATCAAGGGGGCTGCATCCAGGGTTGCATCACAGACGTACACGAGTCCCTGTACCAACTGTTCGGCCAGTGACACACATTCTGGAGGGAGCTTATGCTCCTTCACAGTCTGGTGCAATAATAGGATTTTTATAACAGCTTACCTGTAAAATCCTTTTCTTGGAGTACACCACGGGACACAGAGCTAGTCATTACATAATGGGTTAAGGGTCACCAGCGGTGATTGGACACTGGCACAACCAATGGAAGACAGTTCCCCTCCATATAACCCCTCCCATCAGGGAAGTACCTCAGTTTTGTAGCAAAGCAGTAAGGTTCCCATAAGAAGGGGGGGACCTCTGTGTCCCGTGGTGTACTCCAAGAAAAGGATTTTACAGGTAAGCTGTTATAAAAATCCTATTTTCTTTATCGTACACCACGGGACACAGAGCTAGTCATTACATAATGGGACGTCCCAGAGCAATGCTCATATGAAGGGGGGGAGACACAGATCAAAACAGGCCGCTTGCGGACCAGAAGCCCTATACTGCTGCCTGCAGCACACTTCGCCCAAAGGCGGAATCCTCATGTCCTTTCACATCTATTTGATAGAATTTGGAAAATGTATGGACTGAAGACCAAGTTGCAGCTTTACAGATCTGAGCCATCGAAGCCTGGTGGTGCACTGCCCATGAAGCACCTATCGCCCTGGTAGAGTGCGCCTTAACAGGAAAAGGAGGAGTCCTGTTCTTTAAACCATAAGCTTGAATAATTACTTGTCTAATCCACCTGGAAATGGTGGATCTTGATACCGCTTGGCCCTTCTTGGGCCCATCTGGTAAAATAAACAAAACATCTGTTTTACGTATCTGAGCGGTTGCTTGCAGATACACCTTTACCGCTCTCCCTAGATCTAGAGAGTGTAATAATTTTTCCCCCGCCGTCCGCGGGTTTGGAAAAAAGGAAGGCAGAACAATGTCTTGATTCAAGTGAAAAGCCGACACCACCTTAGGTAGAAAAGCCGGATGGGGTCGTAGTACGATTTTGTCCTTGTGACAAATTAGACAAGGCTCTTTACAAGAAAGAGCTGCTAGCTCTGATACTCTCCTAGCAGAAGCTATAGCAATCAGAAAAGCCAACTTCCTACTTAATATAATTAAAGGAATATGGCGAATAGGTTCAAAAGGTTGCTTTTGCAACACTGACAATACCAAATTCAAATCCCATGGACACAAGGGAGTCCTAACTGGAGGATTTATCCTCAGTACCCCCTTAATGAATGTCCGAACTATGGAGTGAGATGCCAATGGTCTCTGAAAGAAGACTGATAGAGCCGATATTTGCCCTTTGATGGTGCTAAGGGCTAAATTCATATCCACTCCTAACTGGCAAAAAGCAAGAATCCTGCTTATTTCATATTTCTGAGGATTCCAACTTCTGGATTCACACCAGGAAACGTATGCTCTCCAGACTCTCTGATAGATGAGTCTGGAGGCTGGCTTTCTAGCATTAATGAGCGTAGAAAGAGCCGGACCAGAGACCCCTCTCTTTTTAAAAATGTGGGTCTCAGCAGCCAGGCCGTCAACTTTAGCCTTTGTAAGGAAGGGTGGAATACTGGACCCTGTGACAGCAGGTCGTGTCGGAGTGGAAACTTCCAGGGCCTTCCTATCGCCGTTTTTACAATCTCGGCATACCAAGGCCTCCTGGGCCAGTTTGGGGCCACTAGGATTACTGGTATTCCCTCCTCCTTGATCCTGCGAAGCAGTCTTTGTAGAAGAGGGATCGGAGGGAATGCCTAGATCAGTGAGAACTGATTCCATGGAGTTATTAGAGCGTCTGTATTATTAGAGCGTCTGTCCCGTAGGCTAGAGGATCCCTCGTTCTGGACACAAAGTTGTCCAATTTCTTGTTGAACCTGGCAGCTAGCAGGTCTACATCTGGGTTTCCCCATCTCAGACATATGGCCTGAAAGATCTCGGGGTGAAGAGACCACTCCCTGGTAGCAGCTGCTGACGACTCAGGTAGTCTGCTTGCCAATTTTCCATCCCTGGAATGAAGATTGCAGAAAGGCAAGGTACATGCTCTTCTGCCCATGCCAGGATCCGGTTCACCTCTCTTTGGGCTGCCCGACTGCGGGTGCCTCCTTGGTGATTGATGTAAGCTACTGCAGTAGCATTGTCGGATTGAACCCGAACTGGGTAGCCCTGTAACCTGTATGTCCAGGTTTTGAGGGCTAGATATACCGCCCGGATCTCTAGCACATTGATGGGCAGGATCCCCTGAGTCTTGGCCCAGGTTCCCTGGGTAGAAGCCTCCTCGAATACTGCACCCCAGTCCGATAGGCTGGTATTCCTAGATACCACCTTCCAGGCCACTGGGAGGAAGGACTTTCCCTTCCGTAAATTCCTGGCTTCTAGCCACCAATCGAAGTTGTGGCGTACTTGTGAGGACAGGCGCATGGGTATATCCAGAGCTTGGCTCTTCCTGTTTCAGGAAGCTAAAATATTGCCTTGAAGTAGTCTCGAATGAAACTGGGCGTAAGGGACCGCCTCGAAGGAGGCTACCATCTTTCCCAATAGTCTCATGCAAAGGCGAATAGACGGCCTCTTGTTTGCTTTGACCTTGTGGATCAGGTCTTTCAGAGACTGTATCTTCGGTTCTGGCAGGTATACCTCGTTTTGGGCTGTATCTATGATCATGCCCAGGTACCCTATCCTTCTTTGGGCCTGGAGAGAGGATTTTTGTAAATTTATAATCCATCCTAAATGCTCCAGGTATCCTACTGTAGTGTGTACAGCGTGACCCAATCCGTCCTTTGACTGATCTATTACTAGTAGATCGTCCAGATAGGCTGTTACCGCAATGCCCCGTGTTCTTAGGTTACTAACAGAGGAGCTAGCACCTTTGTGAATACTATGGGCGCGGTGGCTACACCAAACGGCAGAGCCACAAATTGAAAGTGGCGATCTTCTACCGCAAACCTTAGGAATCTTTGGTGAGCGGGGAGGATGGGTATGTGTAAATGTGCGTCCTTGATATCTATGGACGCCATGAATTTTCCGCCCTTTAAAGTGGCGGCCACGGATCGGATCGTTTCCATTCGAAAATGGCGATCGTTCAGGAACCGATTTAGGGATTTTAGATCCAGGATGGGTCTGACATCTCCATTTGGCTTTGGAATCACAAAGAGGTTTGAGTAAAAACCTGAACCTCGCTCTTTTTGGGGTACGTCTGTAACTACCCCTTGAGCCATTAAGTGATTCAAACCTTTGAAGAAGGATTCTCTTTTTTGTGGATCCTTGGAGAGTCTTGAACCTCGGAATTGAGAAGATGGGATCTCTCGAAATTCCAGTTTGTACCCTGAGGATATTGTGGATACTACCCAATTGTCCTGGATTTCTGACCACCAAGTTGCTCAGAACTGACAAAGCCTTCCTCCCACTCGGCCGAGCGGGGGCGCCCCTTCACTGAGAGGCTTTGGGGGCTTGCTTATTAGCTCTTGCACCCCACGGCTTCTGAGCTTGCCCCTTGGCTTTTGTGGGCGGCTAAAACAGGCCGCCGCCACTGGTTGGAGTCAGATTTCCCGGGAGCTGGGGAGAGAGCGTTTAAAACAAGATCTCTTGTTTTTCTTTCTCTCAGGTAAAAGTCATTTTACCACTTGATCTTCTGTATATATTTTTCTAAATCTTCCCCAAATAGGCGTTCGCCATGGAACGGGAACTTGCCAACAGCTTTTTGCATGGGGTCTCCGCTGACCAATGCTTAAGCCAAAGTACTCTGCGCATCTGTACCAGCTGGAGTGTAAGGCGTGATGCCTGTATGATAGAATCTCTTATGGCATCCACTGTGAAGCATAAGGCTTTTAGGCAAATTTTTCCCAATTTCTAGCCTGCTCTGAAGGCAGTTCCTTCAGCCCCTGCTTTACCTGTTGGCTGATGACCTGACCCATACCGACTGCTGCTACTGCAGGTTGGGTAATTGAGCCGGCCAAAAGGAAGGAGGATTTCAACTTCCTCTCAGAAGGATCTTTTAAACCCTTGTACATTATCCACCGGACATGTCAGGTTTTTATTTACACAAGAAATAGCCGCAACTACCGCAGGCAGGCTCCATTTCTTAAAAAAAAATTTTTTCCCCCATAGGATAAAGAATGTTAAACCTTTTTGGAGGTGAGAAACGCTTATCTGGATGTTGCCAGTTTGCGTATATTAGATCCTCTAGTAACGGATGAACCGGGAAGGAGCATGCACCTTGCAGGGATCTTAATGACCCTAGGGAGGAGACAGGTAATTCCGTTACCTCCGCAGAGGTTAACTTAAATGCACTGCTATAGCATTGTACCTGTGACCTTAAAATCTGGCTCCTCATCCTCTGCTGATGTAGCCTCCTCCTCCTCATCCTCCTCCCTCAGGTACTTCTGAAGGGAGGTCCAATACTGGAAGAGACCTGCTTCGCTTATTGTTCCTTTTTAGAGGACTTAGCGATTAAGGTAGCAATTTTTTCCTCCAGATTATTTAGGGCAGCTGATAAAGTGTCCTCAGTGACATATACAGGCCCAGGCTCCACTGGGGAAGCCGCCATACCTGACAGAGGTAATGGCTCATCCTGAACAGGTGCATTTAGCAACCCAGGAGAGAAAGGTACCGAGTCAGCACAGTTAGAGCCTCCTCTCAGGCGGTGGTGCTTTCTTATCTCTTTTTGTCCGTATTACTTCCCCTGGAAGGCTTACCGTTTAGACAAAATACAAGGTACCTAAATGCATATACTACCGTGTTCAGTTTAGCAAATACATTAAGTATGCAACTTTTAACACATAACTATGCATAACATGGATGTCTTCTAGGAAGTACCCAATCCAACCACATGGAGTCTTACGTCCCTGTATAGCTGATGTGTTTCTCTGCCAGGAATAAGAGAACTAACGAGCTTGCTTGCTGCTGCAGTGCTTCTCACACTGACAGTCTTTTAAAATTGGCGCCGTTTCTGTGCCTGCGCGCGCTACGTGCCCGCGCACGCCTTCGCCCCCCCCCCCTCCGATAAAGCGCGCTCCCGCGCGCGCGCGCGGCCCTTAGCGCTATGGCGGTGGCCATAGTGAGAGAGGACTCTCATCAGCCCTTGTTCCCACTTACCTGCATCTGCAGGTGTCTGGTCGGCCACCGAAAGGAGGATCGGGGTGCCCCAGCAAGCTCAGCAGCGGAGGTGACGAGCAGTGTACTTCGCCGAAGCCGACACTGAACAGAGTGAGGTGAGTATATTCAGCTCTTTACTCCCCCCAGTGGTGGAAAAAAAGAAGACATCCACTTTTTGAAAAAGGTCCCAACCTAGTTATGGACCTTCTAATCTCACCTTATCCACGCCGCAGGTTTTTCTGCTGAAAGATTTCAGACAGATACCAAACTTCACCCTTCACGGTGGGCTATGTGTGCCAACCTTCAGGGATATGGGTTCCTATTTAAAGGATACCTCTCCCCTGGGCCTTGTACAAGACTCTTACCAGGACTTTATAGCGAAATAGCGAAAGTGCTGGATCTTAGAGCCCAGTCCTCCGAAGAGAGACATTACAGGCGACGCCTCATGGATGAGGCCCGGATCCCATCCAGATTCAGCTCATTTGTAGGCGTCTTGGATGGATCCGAAAGCATAGCTCTTTTACCCCCAGAGGGTCTCTTTTGTAGAGCTTTCCTTTAGCACCTCCTAACGCGTCCAACACCTTTCGACACTGGCGAAAAAACTGAGGTACTTCCCTGATGGGAGGGGTTATATGGAGGGGAACTGTCTTCCATTGGTTGTGCCAGTGTCCAATCACCGCTGGTGACCCTTAACCCATTATGTAATGACTAGCTCTGTGTCCCGTGGTGTACGATAAAGAAATTTTTGCCCACTCAGAGTGTCTGGGACACCAAGGTAGCAGCCAATATAGGCTGCAATGCTGACCCCAGCATGGTGAACATGGAGCGGCTCACCGCTTCGGACCTCCTATCAGTAGGGTCCTTAAAAAGCAGGGGTCCCCTCCACCGGGATAGTGGTTACTTTATTTAACCGAGAGACCGGGGGATCAACGACCGGAGTAGAAGCCCATTTTTTCAAAAGGCTCTCTTCAAATGGGTAACGGACCGCCATGCGCTGAGGGGCCGCAAAGGGCCTCTGCGGCCATTCCCATTCCTTATCTATGAACTTGTCAAAGAAATAAACATAAGGAAAAACCTTAACAGAGCGGGTCGGTTTGTGCGACCCAAAAAGGGACAGACCCTGCTGTGGAAGTCCCAGCTGCATCTTCCAGCTTGAGAGTGTCCCTCACAGCATTGATAAGTGCACTCACAAGTGCCGTGTCTTGAGCTGACCCGGACGAGGGGTCCTCCTCACAGGGAAGGTCCTGGTCCACCCGGATGATGCCAGAATCGGGGTCCTGAGCCGCAGCCAGGCCCGAGTCTGAGTCGGAACATTCCCCAGGAGATGGCGGGGGAGTGGGGTGCTTACTACCACCCTTACGCTCGCACGCCGCTTATACATTGGCAACAAATGACTCCAGGACTGCCGACAAAGCATCCATGGTAACCGCAGGTGCAGGGGCACCGGTTGCAGCCTTTGGAATGGTTGGGGAAAAAATGCCAGATTCTGACTCCATATTGCCCACTGACAGCCCTTAGGGACTTAGTCAAGAACCTGACACAAAAAAAGTCCACCCTCCTTGCTGCACTGACCGGGGGTTACCCAGGGGACTCACCACCTAGCAAGAGACTGTCCAACACCGCTGCCCGCTCTCCATCCGCACACAGCGTGTGACTGAGGAACCGGTTCAGGAAGCCAGTCAGCACTAGAGGCCAAAACCCACTCCAAAATGGCCACCAGGGTGCCCCAGAGAAAAGCGTGCGGACCACAAGAAAATGTCCGCCCGCAATGCAGGCCTGCATCCAGAGCGGCCACGGAAAAATGTCCGCCAATGGGATTTGCAATGCAATGCACAGGCCCCAGAAAAATGGCGCCGGTGGTTCAAAAAAATGGCGCCAAGCAGCGAGGTGGACAAGAAGGCCGCAGCAGAGGCTTCCAAGTATTTTACTACCCCCCCACAGAGAGCGGGCCTGGACACCCCCAAAGCCCCCCGCCGGGACCTGGAGCCCCCCCTAAGGTAATCCCCGAAAAAGGGTGACAGAGGGAGAGAGAGTGGAGGGCAGGAGAACCCCCTAACGACCCCCTTAGGAATGCCCAGCTGTTCCATCCCACCGAAGCAGGAGGAACTGTACTTACCCGTCCTTGCGAGGACCTGCTGGTGCGTTCCTGACAGACCTACAACCGAGCAGTACGGAGTGGCTGTCGGCCCGGTCCACTGTGACTGAGACAGCAAGTAGCCCGGTCATATGTGAACCCTGGAGCATAGCTCACCGGCCACCCCTGGAGCCATGGGGTATGTCGTGGCTGACCCTGCTCGTAGCTAAGGCCTGCTCACGCTCGATGGCTGGACTGGGGGGACTACAAGGATCTATATTATCTTGCCTGTCATGCCCAGCCAGCAGTTAAAATAAAAAAGTAAAAAATGTCTTCAGAACTCTGGGCCCAAAGGGAGCCAGGTCCTTCTCCTCTACTAGGCAGAAAAAAACTGAGGCTGCTGACTGCAGGGTTATGTCCGGAGGGACCGCCCCCTGGGCGGGGCTGTTCAACTCTGTTAAAGTAACATGTATTAAATATCCAACATGTTCTGCCTAGTCCTCTCCTATAGTCCATGGACGAAAAGAGAAATAATAGGATTTTTGTACTCACCGTAAAATCCGTTTTTCTGGCATCCATGGACTGACACAGCGTGCCTTTTACACCTTTACACGTGGGTTATGTCCCTGCTTGCAGGAGAAGACCTAGGCAGAATGTGAGATGTTATACATACATTCTAAACAGCCAGAGCTGAACAGGCCCGCCCAGGGGGGCGGTCCCTCCGGACATAACCCTCCCACTGCAGTCAGCAGACCTCAGTTCATAAGAAAGCAGTACAAACTTAAAAAGGAGGGTGGGTGCTGTGTCAGTCCATGGATGCCAGAGAAACGGATTTAACGGTGAGTACAAAAATCCTATTTCTTTCTCGTACATCACGGGACACAGAGCGACATAGTCATTACTAATGGGTTATATAGATACCGTCAGGTGCTGGCACTGGCAACTTCCAAAACCGGAAGTACCCTCCCCTATATAAGCCCCTCCCATCCGGGAGCACCTCAGTTTTTTGCCAGTGTCTAAGGTGTTGGCCAAGAAGAAACATGTGTTTTTCACTGAGCTTGCGTACAGGTTCTTTTGGGCCTCAGTAAGCTATTCCGGATCCGACCAAAAAAGCTTCATAGCTAAACGGTCAATACCCGGGCCTTGCAGAGAAGAGCAAGGTTTTGCCTGTAATGCTTCTCTTAGGAGAGCTGGACCCTGGGATCCAGAGCTCTGGTCATACCCACGACCAAGATGTTTTCTGTGCAGGGTGCTATACAGGTCCAGGGGAGTGGAATCCTTGGGAACCCGGTCCCTGAAGGTTTGATTACAATGCCTGCCGTGATAGGTGAAGTTTGGGCTTTTGTGGACCAAACAAAGTCCTGCGGCGGGGAACAGGTAAGTGGGGGCCCCCAGGAACTTGGTTCTATTGGGGGACCCCCAAGCCTAATTTGTCTTTCTGTCTGTTACCTAACGGTATTCCCGCTAATATTCTGTGTATGCCTGTTACTACTGAGAAAATGTAAAAATTTTAATAGTAGGCAAGAAAAAAAAAAAAAAAAATGTAAGACCGCGGTACCTGTGTTAGACACTAGAGGCCGCTATGGTTCTTTTTCTTGTAATATGGATTTTTTTCTTCCAGAATCAAATCCAGGCAGTTGGTATGTTCTCTGCTGGGAAGCTGTCTCCTCTGCCCTGTTGCTGCGCTCATCCATCCCCGGGCCCTGCGGCAAAGGGACCCTGGCTCCCATCTAGCTCCTTGTTGTTTTCAAAAAAGGCGCCGAAGGCGCACGTGCCCGCGAGCACGTGGCTCTATTCATAGAGGCGATCTGGAAAAAGGGGCGGAGCGGGTGGATGACGCTCAGGTGTGCGCCGCGGCGCTACTGCGCATGTGCGGGCATCCAGCGTGTTTTGAAGCACATTATAGCTGGCTGTTGAAGTGCACAGACAGAGCTAGCAACAATATAAAGGCACATAGAGGCGGTTGATGCAGGCATCCCCTAGAAAGGCACTTTAGTAGACACCAACTGTGATATAGCAGCAATTGTGCTAGACTATTCTCAGTAAAAGTGGTGTATTACGGCTGGAATACCTCAGCTTTAGGCTTAGGAATATGCCGTCCAGAAGCTCCGGAACTGAATCTTCCAGGAAGCGAAGGGGGTCTCATCGGGCTCTGAGGATCTTGGGCATACTTCTGCTGCACCAGTCTCCCCTGAAGTTCAGAGGTAAGTGACCGTAGAGACCCCGCAGGGGTACTTGGTACTGTGGCTGTCCTCAGTTCACCTGCTCCTGTGTATGTAACAGAGGAGGTTTTTTCCTCAGCTCTGGGAGGATTAGAGAGAGATTGTCAACATTGATCGCTGCCTCCCTGTCAGGGAAAGAACGCCGATCTCCATCTCCTCCTTCAAAGTGCCTGTTAGCAGAGCAACAGTCCCATACAGGGATCGACCTGCCTGAAGGGGATCAGGATAAGGTTGATTCTGTTATAGAGGAGTCAACAGTGGGGGAACCTTTTCTCAGCATCTCAAGCTGAAAGATTATGGGTTCAGTCTCTGACTAACATGGTCCGATCAGCATTTAAAAATGCACCTTGCGGAACCATCAACCACTACTGTATCCTCGTTGGGGTCGCTAGAAGCCCCCAGACTGTCTGTTCTTTTCCACTTCACCCTTTACTGAAAGGGCTTATTTACCAGGATTGGGAACGTCCTGAGAAAATATTTATTCCCCCAAGAGATTTCCGGTGGTCTATCCCATGGAGGATAAGTTCATCAAAAAAAAAAAAAATGGAAGGTCCCTACAGTGGACGCAGCCATCTCTTGTATGTATAAATCACTGACATGTCCAGTGGATAATGTCCAAATGTTCAAGAACCCAATAGATAAAAGATTGGAGTCCTTATGAAAGTCTGCTTCTTTCTACAGCAAGCTTGGTGACACAACCAGCAGTAGCAGCTATTGGGGTCTGCTAAGCAGTGAAGGATCAGTTGAAACAGGTCTTGAGGGACTTGACAGATCAGCAGGCTTTGCCCTAGCTGATCTACCTAGAGCCTTAGGCTTTGCGGTTGACGCCATAAGGATTCAGTCCATCAGGCCTCCCGCCTTACGCTGTCTATAGTACATATGCGTAGGCTTCTATGGCTCAAAAACTGGTCTGCTGAAGCTCCCTGTAAAGAATGGCTGGTTAGCGTCCCATTTCATGGTGAACGCTTATTCAGGGAAAACCTGGACAAATATATCCAGAAAATTTCCAGCGGTAAAAATACGCTCTTGCCGGTTAAAAACAGAGTTAGAGGTCCCTCTTTAAGAGGCCTGCTTCTCCAGTCCCTGGGGCATCGGCTGTGTAACAGTTCCGACGGCCTCCTCGGTCAATTCCGGGGGTAAAAAACAGGGACAATAGCAGGGTAATGAGAAACCCTGGGTCAGGGGAGGTACAAAACCTCCCCCAAAGTTAAATTCATTGAAGGGTTGCCCCCACTCAGTCGGGTGGGGGGAGGACTCCAGTTGTTCGCAAGAGACCTGGCGGGACACGATCAAGACAGATAGGTGCTCTCCGCAGTATGTTTGGGATACAGTTTGGAGTTAAAAGACTCTCCTCCTTCCCATTTTTGAGGTCAAACGTGCCAAGGGATCCCCGGAAGATAGAGTCCCTCTTGTTGGCACTAGAACAACTATTGTTCCAAGGAGTAATTATGGAGGTTCCCCTGTAAGAATGAGGGTTTGGGTTTTACTCAAACCTCTTTACAGTCCCGAAGCAAACGCGGACGGGAGGCCCATATTAATTCTAAAAAGGGCTATACAAATTCCTGTATATCAGGACTTTCCGATGGAGTCGATCCGATCGGTGGCCACTGCCCTACAAGGGGAGGATTGGTTAGCCGCGATCGACATCAAAGATGCTTATTTGCACATTCCCATCTTTCCAGTCCACCAAAAATTTCTACGCTTTGCAGTAGAAGGGCGCCATTTTCAGTTCAGAGCCTTACCCTTCGGTTTGGCCACAGCACCACGAGTGTTTACAAAAATTCTGGCCCTTTATTGGCCAATCTAAGAACACAAGGTGTAATGATAATGGCATATCTAGATGACTTGTTGCTGATAGACCACTCAGTGAAAAAACTAGACGTGGTCGTTCACAAGACAATCAAGTATCTGGAATCTCACGGTTGGATTATCAACCGAGACAAGTTAGCCCTAAAAACCAGTCAAAAGTCTGGAATACTTGGGGCTAAGGTTGGATTCAGGCCAGAGAAAAATATTCTTGCCTCGAGGAAAGGTGTTGTCTTTGAAAGATTTGATCCACTTAGTGGGTACAAAAAAGACAGCCGTCCATACGCCTGTGCATAAGGCTGCTGGGAAAAATGGTGGCATCATTCGAAGCAGTACCCTACGGTCAATTCCATTCAAGGAATTTGCAGGGGGCCATACTGTCAGCCTGGAACAAAAAAGTTCAGGCCCTAGACTTACAATGTCCTTGTCCCCTTCCGTTCGCAAGAGCCTCCGTTAGTGGTTGGTTCCCCAGAATCTGGAAAAAGGGAAATCCTTCAGTCTGATTTTTTGGAAGGTGGTCACTACAGATTCCAGCCTTATAGGCTGGGGAGCAGTACTGGAGCAATAGTCTCTCCAGGGCAGATGGTCGGATGCAGAAAAGGCCCTGCCCATCAATCTCTTAGAGATACGAGCAGCCCGGTATGCCCTAGTAGCATGGACATCCAAACTCCAAGGGTCCCCTGTCAGAATTCAATCATCAGGGGGGCACCAGGAGTCGTGCAGCCCAGAGGGAAGTAAATTACATCCTGAAATGGGCAGAAAAATATGTCCCAGCCATATCTGCGGTATTCATTCCAGGAGTGGAGAATTGGAAGGCGGACTTTCTAAGTCGCCAGCAATTAGGCCCAGAGGAAGGGTCCCTTCACCCCGAGGTTTTCTGGACAATATGTCAGCGGTGGGGAACATCGGATGTAGATCTTCTAGCATCCAGATTCAACGCAAAGGGGGACAGGTTTGTCTCTCGGACAAGGGATCCCCTAGCTTGCGGCTCGGATGCCCTAGTGTTCCCTTGGGATCAGTTCAAGCTGATATATGCATTCACACCGCCACAATGGTTACCTCGATTACTCCGCAGAATCAGGGTAGAAAAGAAACCAGTGATTCCGGTGGCTCCAGCGTGGCCCCGAAGAGCGTGGTACGCGGAGATTGTAAAATTTCAGTGGGGAGTCCCTGGACTCTCCCACGTCGTCCGGACCTGCTTTCGCAAGGACCGATATACCACCCTTCCTTACCAGCCCTAGGTTTGACGGCCTGGCTATGGAAGCCCACATTCTAAAAAAGAGAGGGCTCTCTAATCCTGTGGTATCTACCATGATCAATGCCAGGAAGCCGGTATCCAGGCAGATCTAATATAGAATCTGGAAGGCGTACATCGCGTGGTGTGAGGCCAAGAAATGGCATCCACATAAGTACGTAATAGGTAGGATTCTGGACTTCCTACAATGGGCTGTAGATAGGAAGCTTGCCTTGAAGTACTATCAAGGGTCAGATTTCGGCCTTGTCAATATTTTTTCAAAGGCCCTTGGCTTTGCATTCACTAGTCAAAGCCTTTATACAAGGAGTGATGCGTATTAGTCCTCCGGTTAATATTCCCATATGTCCATGGGATCTAAACTTGGTTCTGTCGGTTCTACAGAAACAACGATTTGAACCATTACAGCATATTTCTTTGGTGCTTCTCACCAGGAAATTGATTTTTCTAGTAGCCATTTGTTCGGCTAAGAGTGTCGGAATTAGCAGCTATGTCCTGTAAGGAGCCATATCTGGTTATCCATAAGGATAGAGTAGTATTACGTCCTCAACCAGCCTTTCTTCCTAGGGTGGTACCGAGGTTTCATTTGAACCAAGATGTGGTTCTTCCTTCTTTTTTCCCCAAACCTACTTCGGTAGAGGAAAAGTTATTGCATTCTTTGGATGTAGTAAGAGCAGTTAAAGCTTATCTAAAAGCCACTGCTCAGATTCGCAGAACGGATACTTTGTTTATTCTGCCGGAAGGCCCCAGAAAGGGTCAGGCAGCGTCAAAATCTACTTTAGCCAAGTGGATTCGACAGGTCATAATACAAGCCTATGGCTTGAGAAGGAGACCGCCTCCGTTCAAAGTTAGAGCACACTCCACGAGAGCAGTTGGAACTTCATGGGCAGTGCATCACCAGGCCTCCCTGGCTCAAATCTGTAAGGCCGCAACATGGTCTTCAGTTCACACGTTTACTAGGTTCTACCAGGTGGACGTTAGAAGTCAGGAGGATGTCGCCTTTGGGCGCAGTGTGTTGCAGGCCGCAAAAGATCCTCATGTCTGATAGCGCTCAGCTTATATATGGTGTATCCCCCCCTCATTGGGCATTGCTTTAGGACATCCCATTAGTAATGACTATGTCGCTCTGTGTCCCGTGATGTACGAGAAAGAAAATAGGATTTTTATAACAGCTTACCTGTAAAATCCTTTTCTTAGGAGTACATCACGGGACACAGAGCTCCCGCCCCTCTTTGGGGACACTTATTGCTTTGCTACAAAACTGAGGTGCTCCCGGATGGGAGGGGCTTATATGGGGGAGGGTACTTCCGGTTTTGGAAGTTGCCAGTGCCAGCACCTGACGGTATCTATATAACCCATTAGTAATGACTATGTCGCTCTGTGTCCCGTGATGTACTCCTAAGAAAAGGATTTTACAGGTAAGCTGTTATAAAAATCCTATTTTTCTCTTGTCATCCATGGACTGACACAGCGTGTCCTTTACACATGGGATGTCCCAAAGCAGTGTCAAGAGGGATGGGAGCAGTATAAATGGAAAACCAGAAACTTCACTCCAAACAAGGCAGAGCTCCTCAACGGAGGAGTTGCAACTTCAAACAGCGGCCTGCAACACCTTGCGGCCGAAGGAAGCATCCGAAGATGCAGCCACATCAACCTTATAAAACTTAGAAAAGGTATGAACAGACGACCAGGTCGCCGCCTTGCACACTTGTGCAACCGACGCTTGATGTCGGAAAGCCCAGAAAGCACCAATTGCCCTGGTGGAATGTGCCGTAACCGGAAAGGGAGGCGCCCGCCCCTTGAGAGCATAAGCTTGAATGACGGTTTGTCTGATCCACCTAGAAATGGTGGCAGACGAAACCGCTTGGCCCTGTTTTGGACCAGTGACAGCCACAAACAGTGAGTCAGACTTCCGAATAGAAGCAGTAGCAGACAGGTACACCCGCAAGGCTCGTACCACATCCAAAGTGTGAAGCGCAAACTCTCTGAGATGCGATGGGTGAGGACACAAGGACGGGAGGACAATGTCCTCATTTAAGTGGAAGGCCGAGACCACCTTTGGAAGAAAAGGTCGCGGACGTAACACCGCCTTATCCTTATGGATGACCAAAAAGGGCGACTTGCAGGACAAGGCCGCCAACTCAGACACTCGTCTAACGGAAGTAATGGCCACCAAGAAGGCCACCTTCTGAGACAAAGTCAAGAGGGGAATATCTCTAATATTTTCAAAGGGAGGTTCCTGGAGAACCGAGAGCACCAAATTCAGATCCCACGGGGGGAGAGGAGGCTTGACAGGGGGGAGCACATGGCGAACCCCCTGCACAAAGGTGCTAACCAAGGGATGACCCACCAGCGGTCGCTGAAAGAAGATGGCCAAGGCCGAAATCTGACCCTTAATGGTACTCAAAGCGAGCTTTTGGGTCACGCCACGCTGCAGAAAATGCAGGATTCTGGGAACGGAATACGTTCGTGGGCGCCAGTCCAGCTCTTCGCACATGGCGATGTAAGCTCTCCAAGTACGGTGATAGATCTTTCTGGAGGAAGACTTCCGTGCCCTTAACATGGTCGAAATGACCGAATCCGAGAGACCTCGGTCTCTCAGCACCTGGCTTTCAATAACCATGCCGTTAAAGCCAGAGACTGTAAAGCAGGATGAAATATAGGACCTTGAGACAGAAGGTCCCCCCGTATTGGTAACCGCCAGGGAACGTCCGCGACGAGACGTACCAGATCGGCGTACCAGTGACGCCGAGGCCAATCCGGAGCAATGAGGATCACCGGAATTCCCTCGGTCGCTACCCTGCGGAGCAGGCGAGGGAGCAACTGCAGCGGAGGATAAACGTATATCAGGTGATACTGACTCCATGGGGCCACCAACGCATCCGAGGCATCCGCCCAGGGATCCCTGGATCTGGCCACAAACCTTGACGCCTTGCGATTGAGTCGAGAGGCCATCAGGTCCACATCCGGCGTGCCCCACCGTCTGCAAAGGAGTTGAAAGACCTCCGGGTGCAAGGACCACTCTCCCTGGTCCAGCGTCTAGCGACTTAGATAGTCCGCCTGCCAATTGTCTATGCCCGGAATGTAGACGGCCGACAGAGCCGGCACGCTTCTTTCGGCCCACCTCAGGATGCGGGCGATCTCGGAAGCCGCAGCTGAGCTCCGAGTCCCCCCTTGATGGTTGACATATGCCACCGCTGTGGCGTTGTCCGATTGCCCGTATCTCCAGCACATTAATCGGTAAGAGGGCTTCGTCCGGAGTCCAAAGTCCTTGGGCAGACAGGACTCCCCAGACTCCCCCCCCCCCAGCCCGTCAGGCTGGCGTCCGTCGTGATCACCGTCCATTGGATGGGGAGGAACGACTTCCCGGACCGAAGAGCCGGGGACCTCAACCACCACGTCAGGGACGCCCTGACCAGGTGACTCACCTGGATCTGAAGATCCAAGGACAACGGGGATTTGTCCCAAGTGGACAAGATCTCTTTCTGTAAAGCCCTGGTGTGCGCTTGGGCATAAGGAACGGCCTCGAAGGAGGTCACCATGAGTCCCAGGACTCTCATGCAAAAGCGGATTGACGACCATTTTCGGGACGTCAGCACCCGTACTGCAGACTTAAGTGTCAGTAGTTTGTCTGGAGGTAGGAATACTTTTGCCTCCAAGGAGTCCAGAATCAGACCTAGATACTCCAGACACTGAGTCGGGACCAGAACCGACTTCTGAACGTTCAGGAGCCACCCAAAGTCCCTGAGGGTCTGACTGACGATAGTCACACTTTCTTCCAATTCTGAGCCACTGTCTGCTCTTAGAAGAAAATCGTCCAGATAGCCCACGATAGCAATGCCTCGCTGTCTCAGCAAAGCTAGGACCGGAGCAAGCACCTTGGTGAACACCCTTGGTGCCGAGGCTAGGCCGAAGGGAAGAGCCACAAATTGATAGTGGACTTCGCCGACCACAAAGCGCAGAAACTTCTGGTGGCTTGCGCAGATCGGAACATGCAAGTAGGCGTCCTTGATGTCCAAGGATGCCAGAAAATCCCCTTGATGGAGTGTAGCGATCACCGTGCGAATGGATTCCATGCGGAATTTTTGCACCTTCACGAAGGCATTCAGGGCCTTGAGGTCCAGGATTGGCCGAACCCCGTCCTTTTTTGGAACAACAAACAGATTCGAGTAGAACCCCTGAAACCTCTCCTGGGACGGAACAGGCACAATTACTCCGGACCCGATCAAATCCTGTACAGCCCCCAAGAGGGCTGCCCGACGGGCAGGAAGGAGAGGGAGATTTGAGGGAAAGAATCTGTCTGGGGGCCAGGAGCAGAACTCTATTCTGTATCCTGAGGTGACCACCTCGCACACCCACCGGTTGGAGATCCGGGAGGTCCACCGATCCGTGAACCTGCGAAGTCGTCCCCCCACCCCAGAGACGGGCGGGGGCAAGACTTCACGCGGAGGCGGGCTTCGGAGCCGGCTTGTTCGGCTTACGCACCCAGGGGCACTTGTGCCCACCAGCCGCACTGTTGTCAGTCTGGGATGGCTTACCCGTGGACTCTGACGGACAAAAAAAAAACCTTTTTTGCTGGAAAGGAAGGACCCGGTTTACGTCGGGCCTCCTTACCCTTGATAGTTTGAGGAAGGAGAGTGCTTTTACCTCCCGTGACATCCTTGATGATGTCATCCAGAGCAGCACCAAAAAGTCTACCACCCTTAAAAGGTAGATCCGTCAGGAGCTTCTTAGAGGCTAGGTCAGCAGACCAGCATTTCAACCAGATAAGACGACGCAATACCACCGCCGAGACAGAGGCCCTGGATATTAAAGGGGCCGCGTCCAACGTGGCGTTGCACACATATATCAGACCCTGCACCATCTGGTGGGCCAGAGCAATAGTGTCTGGAGGAAGGTTATGCTCCTGCACAGTTTGGTGCAAAATTTTTGCCCATTCCGTGAGTGTCTGAGACACAAGGGCCGCCGCTACTACGGGCCGTAGGGCGGATCCCAACAAGGCGAACATGGCTCTACTCACCACTTCTGACCTCCTATCAGTGGGGTCCTTAAACGCAGGAGTCCCCTCCATCGGGAGAGTGGTGGCCTTGTTTAAACGGGCGACTGGAGGGTCGACCACCGGGGGAGAAGCCCACTTTTTAAGCAGGGCGTCTTCAAAGGGGTATCTAATAGACAAACGCCGCGGGACCATGAAAGTCTTCTGCGGCTTTTCCCAGACCTGGTCAATGAGTAAAACTAGAAATACACACAATATTATACTAAAAAACAAGATCCCATAATCTGTATGTCAACCAGATGTCAATACATCATTTTCATTATGTTTTCAGAGACATTTATAAAGGTGCTTCAAAGCAAAAAACAAAAAACAGTACTGCCATATTAAGATATGGTGCCAGCAGAGCAGGATTAGAAAGAGGAGTACTTTCTTTATTCACTCCATTAGTGCCCCCTGTTATACTATAGGTGCTTTCAGGGAAAAAAAGAAACATCAACCAAGTTTGTAAATATAGCACAGCTAATCTTAAGTTGTTTCTACTCTGTATCTGAATTTAACCAACTATGGTGAGAGCATCAGAAACACTAAGGGTCCTTTCACACGGGGCGGATCCGTGCAGATCCGCCCCGTGAAGCTCCGCTTGCTCAGCGGGGATCGCTCCGTTGATCCCCGCTGAGCCGACGGATGACTGGGCGGTCCCCGCACACTGTGCAGGGACCGCCCTGTCAGAGCGCCGCTCTCCCCTATGGGGAATCGGATGACGACGGACCGTAGAGTCCGTTGTCATCCGATCCGCTCCGCCGACGGAAGGAAAAATAGGGTTTTCCTCCGTCACACTTTGGCGGAGCGGAGCGGATGTCAGCGGACATGTCTCCGCTGACATCCGTGCCTCCATAGGGGTACATGGAGGATCCGTTTTAGGTCCGCCTAAAAAACTGACAGGCGGACCTGAACGGACCTCCGTGTGAAAGAGCCCTTAGGCTCCCATTCACACCTGAGCGTATCGATTTACTGGTGATTTTCAAGCATTTTTTTTTAAGCTTTTTTGCAGCTTTTTACAACCTTTTTTATGCATTTTAGAAGTGTATTACAAACGTTTTACAGCTTCAGGCTTTTTTGTTTTACCAATAGAAAGCACTAGGGGGAGGAGAGGGAGAGCAAATTAGGAGGTGCTTCTATTGAAGTCTATGGGACCAAAAACACTTGTAATCTCCAAAAAAGAAGCTCATGTACTTTTTTGAGCTTCAGGCGACAAAACGCTCATATGTGAACAGGGGTTATTGAAATTAATGGGATTTTGCTTGTTGGGTGTTTTGGGTCTTCAGAGCTGTGAACAGGGCCTTAGGCTTCATGTATACTACAGCTCCTAAACTTGCGTTTAGGAGCTTTTGGCATATAAACCTGTGTGTCAATGTACGCATATGCTTTTAGGATCAGTTAGGAGCTGCTGCGGCTAGGGGAGGTTCAACCTCCCTCTCCTGAACGTGGAAGAATCATGTTCAGGATAGGAACGTTTTAATCACTGGCTGCAAAGAGTGGCAAAAATCGCACAGCGTTTTGTTTTCCCGTGGTCGGCGGTCATAATAGGACATGAAGCCTTAGGCTGGCCATACATTATACAATTTTCTTATTCAAATTCCTTTAGATTTACCTTTAACTATGTAGTGCAAACACATGCCTGCCTGCTGCATACAAGTTGAAAATGTTTAGGTTTGATCTCAGATTCGGTAAATCTAAAAAAAATTGTACAAGACAATTGTATAATGTATGGCCAGCCTTAGTCAGTAGAGTTGTGCAGCATTCAATGGAAGCCACACAGAATATTTAGTCTTTAACCATAAAATAATGTTGCACAATTCCATCATGTGTTGCTGCATTCTTGAAGTTCCCTTAACTCATTCAGGCTTTAAAGCCGAAGAAGGATTGTAAAAAAGCTGATTTATAAATTCAAGACATGAGTCTTGACTGATTGAGTTGGCCTTTGCTATACATGCATAGCTCTCCACCAAATCTGTTTTCCAGAAGCTTATGCTACCAAGTAGATAATAAGCATGTTAGATGTCTGTACTTTTACCACATGCACTTCTGTTCCCCATGTCTAAAGATTACATACAAGCTAGATCTTTTTATGCTCAATAAAGCAGTGATTGTCATGTATATTCTGACCAACAAAAAGTATTTTTTTTGTCTTAGAATTTCTATTGCAGTATTCATCTTTGCTTTTCTTTATACCCCTACCAAAACACACGTGGAACCACTGCATGCATCAACATGCACCAACTGAAAAGAAGACAAAGCCTCACAATTCAGCTATAGTAATGACCAGCAAGTGCAATGCATACCCACCCCAGAGAGCCATGGACTGTATGGAAACAGCAAAAAGCATTCCAACATGCTACAAGAGCAGGGACATTTTGAAGGAAAAAGCAGAATGAAGGCAACAAATGAATACCACTGGCTTGAAGGAGACTTTCAAAAAAGCAGACGACTCATATAGACTAAAAAAAGTAAGACAAGTGGCAGACCTCAAGCATCTTACTGAGGAAAACCTGGGCCTAGAACGGGCTGGAAGCCTCAGTAAGGACCTAGTGCGGAAAACATATCTGGAAGATGAAACATGAGGGAAGTAGTAGTAGTGACTATAGAGAGAAAAGAGTGAAACATTGGTTGGAAGGATAGGAGTCAGATGTTACAAGTAGTTGAACATCAGAGAATGAAGGGGTGCTCAACACAGAGGAGGGTAAATGTTCGCACATGCACAGTAGAGAGAAAATGGGACAGGGATAGTAAAAACAAAAGTAAAATGACAACAAACAAAATGTAAAATATACAAAGGATTGAAGGCGGGCACATTTTAAATATGGAATGATTTGCACAAATAGAGCATTGTGTATACGGTTAAATGGTTGATGAAATAACAGACCATGTTAGCAGAAGGGAAAAGAGGAAAGAAATGGAAAAAAAATTAATAACTGACATTTAATAGATGAAAACACCATGAAAAAAACATTTTCGCACAAAACATACAACTTAGAACTAAATCAACATTCACCTGTATCACAAATGGTAGGTTTTTCTTTATTTAATCAAACCGAAATATCATTTAAATACAACATTATCAGGTGGATTCCTTTTTTTTTTTCTTTTTAATAGGGAATCTTAGTGTAATGCTGATATTTAAAACTGGGGGGGAAAAAAAACAAGATATGATTTACTGTTCTATCCTCAATCTTCTATTGACAGAATTGTAGTTTTTTTTTTTTTTTTTAAGTTAATATAAGCTCCTTCTACATGACATCTCTAAAGAGTTGCACATGTTCTCTGAATGGACAAAGCCCCACTTTTAAAAAAGCTGCCCTAAAAAAAACCTTCTGAACAGATATAAAAAAAATCAAAAATCAAAAACAGTATATACAATTATATTTATTCCCAAAAATACTGTGTTTTTCAGTATTTTATTTTACTTGGTATCTACTTACTACTAATAACTTGCTTAGCAGGACACCATTTATGGAGGGGCAGCAATCAAGACCAATAAACCTTAGCTGCAGTACGCATGCGCTTACAAGAAATATGCCTACAGGAGAAAGCGCAGTGATGAGTCATCAGTAGGGATGAGCCGAACAACCCCCAGTTCGGTTTGCATCAGAACATGCAAACAGGCAATAAATTCGTTCGAACATCTGAACACCGTTAAAGTCTATGGGACTCGAACATGAAAAATCTAAAGTGCTAATTTTAAAGGCTTATATGCAAGTTATTGTCATAAAAAGGGTTTGGGGACTCGGGTCCTGCCCCAGGGTACATGTATCAATGCAAAAAAAAGTTTAAAAAACTTCAGTTTTTTCGGGAGCAGTGATTTTAATAATGCTTAAAGTGAAACAATGAAAGTGAAATATTCCTTTAAATTTCATACCTAGGGGGTGTGTATACTATGCCTGTAAAGCAGCGCTCGTTTCCCATGCTTAGAACTGTCCCTGCACTAAGTGTCATTTCTGAAGGAAAAAAAGTAATTTAAAAGCACTCGCGGCTATTAAAGAATTGTCGGCTCCCGGCAATACAGAGAACAGTCATTGATAAAAAAGAAAAAAAAAGAAATATGTGGGGGTCCCCCCAAATTCAATTACCAGGCCCTTCAGGTCTGGTATGGATATTAAAGGGGAACCCTGCATACATTAAAAAAAAAAAAAAAAAATGGACGTGGGGTTCCCCCCCCCAAATATCCATACCAGATCCTTTATCTGAGCACGCAACCTGGCAGGCCGCAGGAAAAAAAGAGGGGGGGGGACGAGAGAGCGCCCCCCCCTCCTGAACTGTACCAGGCCACATGCCCTCAAGCAAGGTCGGAAACCCCCGTGATGGGTAACCCCGCCCCCTCTAACGCGTCATGGGGGTTTCCGAACTCGGTTATAAAAGAACTGTCAACACTGCTTGCGCGACATTAGCCGGGAGGCTCCGGTGCAGGGAAGAGTTCATCGCTGGGGACTCGCCACATCGCTGGAGATTCATGGATCGTCGCTGGACAGACTGCATTACAACGCTGGAATGGCTTTTTTTATTTTTAATAAAGGACTTTTCACAACGGTGTCGGTTTGGTTTTTAAAGTTTTTGTCACTTTTTGTGAAATGGTAGCAGTACAATGTACCCCCGTTACCAATTCACATAGGGGGGGGCGGAATCTGGGGGTCCCCTTTGTTAAAGGGGGCTTCCAGATTCCGATAAGCCCCCCACCTGCAGACCCCCACAATCACCGGGCAAGAGTTGTGGGGATGAGGCCCTTGCCCCCATCAACATGGGGACATAGTGCTTTGAGGGGTCACAGACCCCCAAAGCATCCTCCCCATGTTAAGGGAATGTGGCTTGGTACGGTTCAGGAGGGGTGGGGGGCCGCTCTCTCGCCCCCCCCCCCCTCTTTTCCTGTGGCCTGCCAGGTAGCGTACTCTGATAAAGGGTCTGGTATGAATTTTTGGGGGGAACTCCACGCCATTTTTTTTTTAAATTTGGCGCGGAGTTCCCCTTAATATCCATACCAGACCTGAAGGTCCTGGTAATTGAATTTGGGGGGACACCTGCGCATTTTTTATCAATGACTGTTCTCTGTATTGCCGGGAGCCGACAATTCATTATAGCCGCGAGTGCTTTTAAATGACTTTTTTTCCTTCAGAAATTACACTTTGTGCAGAGACAGTTCTAAGCACGGGAAACAAACGCTGCTTTACAGGCATACTATACACACCCCCTAGGTACGAAATTTAAAGGAATATTTCACTTTTATTGTTTCACTTTAAGCATTATTAAAATCACTACTCCCGAAAAAACTGCCATTTTTAAAACTTTTTGCATCGATACATGTCCCCCCCCAGGTCCCCAAACACGTTTTTTGACAATAGCTTGCATATTAACCTTTAAAATTAGCACTTTAGATTTCTCCCATTGACTTTTAAAGGGTGTTCCGCAGCTTTTAGAATTTGCAGCGAACACCCCAAATTGTTCGCTGTTTATCTAGTCATCAGTATGGGCCTTTTCTTTTTCTGTTCAATCTCATGTTGTTTGGGACAGAGGTGGCCTAGCTTTACTGCTTAACTGCATAAAAGTCAGGCCATCCACCTTGCTGTGTTGTCTGGCAGTGCTTTATGTATCTAAAAAGCTGGATAGCCACAAGTCCTTTGGTAGGTAGAAGAGTTCCTATACAAGTTTTTCTGCTGTGTATTTAGCTGTGTGCCAGGAGTTCATCTTTGAATTAAACACTTTAACAATGCCTGATAATATATATTAAAGATAAATATAAACCAGGGATCTAAAAATGTCAGTAAAACATTACCTGTCTTTCCTTCTTTCCCCCATTGGCACGGTGCTTATTGATATCCTTGGTAAGCTGGCAATGGAGTTCTGTGACTGGCTGCTTGCGAATGATGATGTTTCCAAGTTCAGAGGAGAATGAGGAGGACTGGATAAACTGGGGCTGCTACACTCAGATTGAGACAGGGAGCCTGCAAGAAAAGATAGCTGCAGTTAGCTTGTAATCAGAACCAGACCAATGCTAAAGATCAGACATGTCAATATAAACCTTCTAAATCAATAAACCTGCTTAGACACATTTATACTATTTGTACCTCTGAATGTAAAATACAGCTTCATACTGAATGCCATGCTAGCTACTTCCTGTTGCCAAGCTATGACAGTCGACTAGGACAACAGACTGAATTAATAGGGAAATATCGGTAATCCAATTTGACTCCATAACTACATATTTTTGCATAGTTGGCAATCTAGGTTTCATACCAGCTCTCAAGAAACCAATGCGACGCCCATTTGTTTTAGCAAAAAGTCTAAACTGGCAGCCTCACAATATTATTTTGTGGAACCTAAATTGTAAATGTCAAACTCTATATGAGCATCACTATCTTACACAAACTGATCCGTCGACTGCTTAATGCAGGAAATATATTTGGTATAATTTAAAATTAGAGCAGTGATAAGGCTACAATTACTGTTTTTGTACTTACCCCTATCTGAGCCCACTGGGCACCTCACATATCTTGGAGTTAATGGAATTTTAATGCGCTCTGTTCTTGAAGAACCTGGAAATTAAAAACAAGGTGAATGATCACTCATGTGTTGGAAAAATCCATAAAATCTGTGTTCTACCCATGTAAGGATCACTCAGCTTCATCTGACCGTGCCATTTATTTAAAAAGGTTCCATGGGGTCCATTGCTTATTTTTTATATTCATTTTTTTGCACTTTGGTGTTTTTGTTTCAATATACATTTCATTAGTTATCACCAGTTATGGCGCACAGTGGATGGTTCGTTAGCCACACAATCCGTTTGATGAAAATAGGATAAAAGGTGGATGGTCTATACTCTGCTATCAGGCATAATGTGCACTTAGATTTCTTTGGGTGTCCTGCTGTATTTTGCCGACCCTCTCCTTCCCTGCACGGTCATCATACTTAGCCAGCGATTTTTTAGACTTGATTTTTGTCATTTTCTTCTGTTTGTGTCATATGACATGTGGGAATGAGGGGGTGAGTAGTATAGACACTTAGTAGTAGTAGTAGCAAGAGAAGATCCTTGATTGATTCAGTCAATTGTTTAATTGCCAAACCATGCTCACTTGTGTCATGCATTTATATATACACTCACCGGCTACTTTATTTGGTACACCTTGCTAGTACCAGGTTGAACCCCCTTTTGCCTTCAGAACTGCCTTAATTCTTCGTGGCATAGATTCAACAAGGTATTGGAAACATTCCTCAGATGTTTTGGTCCGTATTGACATGATAGCATCATGCAGTTGCTGCAGATTTGTCGGCTGAACATCCAGGATGCAAATCTCCTGTTCCACATCATCTCAAAGGTGCTCTATTGGATTGAGATCTGGTGACACTGGAGGCCATTGGAGTACAGTGAACTCATTGTCATGGTCAAGAAACCAGTTTGAGAGGATTTGAGCTTTGCGACATGATGCATTATCCTGCTGGACGTAGCCATCAGAAGATGGGTACACTGTAATCATAAAAAGATGGACATGGTCAGCAACAATACTCAGGTAGGCCGCAGCGTTTTTAAACGATGCACAATTGGTACTAAGGGGCCCAAAGTGTGCCAAGAACATATCCCCCACACCCTTACACCATCACCAGCAGCTTCAACCATTGATACAAGGCAGGATGGATCCATGCTTTCATGTGGTTTACGCCAAATTCTGACCCTACCATCTGAATGTTGCAGCTGAAATCGAGACTCGCCAGACCAGGCAAAAATGTTTCAATCTTCTATTGTCCAATTTTGGTGATGCTGTGCAAAATGTAGCCTCAGCTCCCTGTTCTTAGCTGACAGGAGTGGCACCCGGTGTGGTCTTCTGTTGCTGTAGCTCATCTGCGTCAAGGTTCAAAGTGTTGTGCATACAGAGATGGTATTCTGCATACCTTCGTTGTAATGAGTGATTATTTGAGTTACTGTTGCCTATCATCTCAAATCAGTCCACCCATTCTCCTCTGACATCAACAAGGTATTTTCATCCACACAACTGCCGCTCATTTCATATTTTCTCTTTTTCGGACCACTCTGTAAACCCTAGAGATGGTTGTGCATGAAAATCCCAGCAGATCATCAGTTTTTGAAATACTCAGACCAGCCCGTCTGGCACCAACAACCATGCCACGTTCAAAGTCACTTAAATCCTCTTTCTTCCCTAGTATCGGTTTAAATTTCAGCAAGTCGTCTTCACCACGTCCAGATGCCTACATGCATTAAGTTGCTGCCATGTGATTGGCTGATTAGCAATTTGTGTTACCAAAACAATGGAACAGGTATACCTAATAAAGTGGCCGGTGAGTGTATATTTCACTAAATTAGCATGGAGCATGTTACCTTTAATTGTTCCCATCATACCCGTGATATGATTTTAATGCTTCAATAAAGTCATCACAGAGTGCAGCAATATTCCAGACTTGTGTATGTTCTATAAAGCCTATATAGCATGCGTTTATGAGCCCTAGAGTGATAGATGCTCAAAGAAACAAAAAAAGGGGAAAGAACGAGTTCTACGGAATCAAACTGTCCATGGGATGATAATTCAAACCGTAATGCTACTTACCAAAATGTGGTATTGCTGCTATAGCCAATAAACATATGCATATAAAGAAAAAAGAAGACCATGATATTCCTAACAAGGTCAAAAAAGCGTCTACTTCTGCAACAAAGGGTCTTTAGGCTGGACATTGATTCCAAAAAAGTACAAAATGTATTGATTCCAAAAGGAGGGCGCACAATATAAAATTTCTTAATGCGACTACAATTGTTAAGAACAGCTTCAATATTGGTACTATTGACGGTCTCCTTCCAGGAAGGAGAAAACCCCCAGGGTCAGTACTTTAAAACCAAACAGAAAACATACAGGGACACACAAGGCAAAATACACAATCAAAAAACAGAACACAGAAATGTCCGGACGCCAACATATCATTCAGAGTGAAGCTGTAATGCGATTACAATTGCATTAATGCAAACATTGCATGTATGGAATGACTAACAATTAATTTGATGTGGAGATACATATGTATTGTGACAGCAGGAAGGTAAAGTCACCTGGTTGCATCCAGGGGGGTAGATATATTTCGCCCAGATTCAGGCTTTACGCCGACTTATACAACTAGGTGGAGAGTTGTATAAGGCTAGTGGGCTCATGGATGACTCATACCTCTAGGGAGAGGGCTGGGCGTCGTACAGACAGGGAGTTGATGAGGCCAGCTGAAGCTTGTCAGCTCATTTAGGCCTCTATAAGAACTCCCAGCTTCATTAGATGTTAGCTCATGCCTGGAACCAGACCTGTGTGGACTGTCTGGAGAGAGTGAACCCCTGTGCGGTGAGAAAAGGCCTGTGTGGCTATTTGCTTGGACATTTAAAACCAGGGGCTTAGGGACTAGGACAGCACTAGGCTGATCCCAGTTGTTAGTTAGGAAACCTGTATGTTTAGTCAGAGGTCAACTTGACCAGGATTTATTTTGGTTATGTTTCTTTTGCTTTGCTGTGTTTTGTCACTGTAAATAGAAAATAAACCGCACCTTTTTTGATTTTGAAAACCACAACCTCCGTTTGCTGGGCCTGTTTTGTGTGGGGAGCCCATCCCGGGGGTCACACACACCCGCTGCCGAGCTAACCCCCTCACAGTATATACAGCTTCACTGTGAATGACCCCCGGGGGATCAGATTGGAATGGTGGTTACCCTAACTCTGAATATGTCTGAAATAAGGCTAAATGATCAGGGAATGGTTTCGATAATCAATTGGACGCCTATGATACAAGTCCTATCGCTGGTTTGTTGAGATGTTGTATTTTAATGTGATTGTCCATTTCACTTCAAGATGCATAGTCTTTGTGGTATGTTGTTGCTCCTTTAAGTACCTCATTAATTATAAGTGTGTTTCAGACCATTCATCCACTCTTTAGAAAGAGTTCATATCTAATGTCACAGAAGATATATATGAATATAAGCGACTTGCTTGGGATGAATGCAGTTCAATAAAGCACACGGGTTAATGGAATGCGCTTTTAAGTAGCCAAAATTGCCGTTGATACAACAAAGGAACCTACTTTACTTCCACCTGCATGTGTAAAGTGTATGGTTCAAATATCGATCTGCTGATATCATAGAAACATTCCTTTTGAGGGAAATCAGATACGATCAAAAGATTGCAATGGAAAGTACATCCATACATTACCACTCCTGCATGGCCAGCACTCGCAAGAGATCTGCTTGGTCTTTACATAGATCCGGGCTCCGTGATGCGAGTGGCTCTAAACAAACGGGAGCTGCACGGCTATGATAGAATCTTTCTACTGCAAAAATATTCATCTGCTAGGATTGCGGTTACTACCGATGTTTGCCGGATACTCGCCAGGTGCTCCACCGTGTTAGTGAGAATGTGGCCACTAGTATGGAGTGGATGTAGGGTTCAGATTTTGATCCATGGCTTTTAGTTTAAACGGGGCATTCCGTAGTTGGCGTCACGTGACTGCTGTGACGTCAACGCGTTTCGCTAGAGAGGTAGCGTAGCTTCGTGCTGAGCACCGACGGTCCCTTATATATCGGTCAGTTTATGCTGACAGTCCAGCCCCAGATTGAAAGGGAAAAATTCAGTGATTTACACACAACAGGGAGGCGGTCATCAATTAAGCACTCACAGCTCCATGTTTCCAATTCCCAGCGACACCCGAGTTCCTTCTCGTAAAACTACAGTTTCCTATCATTCTAAGTGGTATTATTTAGATGATTAGTTTCAAATGATGTACAGATCAAGTGACTTTTGTAAATCATCAGTACACTTATCATAGTCATCTCCTCATGCTAGACTTAAGAAGACATTGGAGGAAAACTGATACAAGGAAAAATCAGATAATAAAGAATTAAGAAAAAAACATCAAAGTATCAGCTAGTAAAGAGGAAAGCAAACAATTACAAGGACTGGAGGCAAGAATATAATAGACCAGGGAAAAGGCTACCTGTTATAGAATGTGGCCTAATTAAAGGCCTTTATAGTCTGGGCAATGAGAGGAGAGAGGATCTAGAAAGGGGGGAAAAACATTTATTTACATATACTATGGCAAGAGACATAACAGAGGAGATAGGGGCTGTTAAAGGAAAAATAAATTAATATGGATTATACTGATGTATGTATAAGTACACACACGAAATTAAAAGAAATGCAAAAATACCAAGTACAGAGGAGCAATTATGAATAGCATACAGCATCATTAGACCGAAGACTGCAAAAGAAGAGAGATCTCAGTTATCAAGAAACACCTGGAGATTCAATTCTGTGTTGAGTCCATGGGGCACGAGGGACCCCAACCGAAATATCCACCACTTCTCCTTTTGGAGAAGGATGCGGTTGAAGTCTCCTCGTCTCTTTGGCAATTTAAGCAGATAGATGTTCTTGACCTTTAGGCCATCAGGTTTTCCATAGTGGCACAAGGCAAAATGTTTGGCCAATGGTTTTTCCTGGCCCTTCTCTGGGTCTCTCTCCTTTTCCTTTCTAATGGCTCACCAATCCCAACTTTGAGAGGTCTTTTTGTATTGCCTATGTACATTTTTGGACAAGGGCAACTGATCATGTAGATCACTCTGCTCGTAAAGCAGTTGAGGAGATCACGGATCTCAAAAGATTCTTGTCCATGTACATCTTTGAATGTGGCTGTTCGATTCACGAAAGGGCAAACTTGGCACCTGTTACAAGGATACATTCCTTTGCTTCTCGGATATTCAGATAACCAGTTCGAACTTGGTTTTTACAAATTCAGAGTGGATCAACAAATCAGCCAAGTTCCTGGCCCTTCTGGCCACCAACTTGGGCGATGCTCCCACTATGTCGGGTAGTCCTGGACAGTTCATCAAGATACCCCCGTGTCTTTCGAGCACTTCGCTCCACAGGAAGTGATTACTCTCACTGGCCCTGAGTCTAATTGTTTTTTTACTTTTGTGGCGGGATCACAGGATAAGAGACTTTGTCTGCTATGACTAGCTGGTCTCTTAGCATTTCGAATTTGTCTGTGGGAGTACCCACGTTCACAAAATCTGGTGTAGAGCTCCCACCCTTCCTTTTTAAGGTCCTCTTTTGCTACAGTTCCTCTTAAAGCGAAAGTAAACCCATCGATTTAACAGTTTCAAAAAGCAGTTAAATTTCCGGCATGCCTGGAATGCCAACTGTCACATTGGTTGTGCTCTCAACCAAACTGTCAAACCATCCAATAGCTGGTGTCATAACTGATCACATGTGCAGCACATGACAGTTGAAGATTAAACAGAGGCCAAGATGGCAGCTTCCTTGCCTGAAAATAATAGGAGAGTTTACTTCCACTTTAATCCTCAAAAACGGACCTACTAGGATCCCGTTTTTTAAGCCATGGGGGGATGGTGGCTATCTGCCCTGAGTAAGGTATTGGCTGCTGTTTCCTTACGGAATGTACGGGTACACAATTTCCCCTCAACTGAAATCCAGAGGTCGAGGAAAGAAATTTGTTTATCATCGACTATATACGTTAAACGGATATTTTGAACGTTTTTATTTAATTGGTCAATGAATCGGTCCAATTCCTCTCTGCCGCCCTTCCAAATTACCAGGACGTCGTCAATATATCTTATATATATATATATATATATATATATATATATATAGCGACGACGTGAAAATGTCCTCTTCCTCCCAAAGGCCTAGATGTAGGCAAGCGTAAGTGGGTACCCACGCTGCCCCCATCGAGGTACCTCTGATTTGCTGGTAGTAATGTGATGTGAATTGAAAGAAGTTGTTCATCAGGGCGAACTCTAATAGCTCCAGGAGGAATTAGTTCTGGGAACCAAATTCAGGATAGTTTAATTCCAGATACCTCCCAACAGCCTCAATCCCGCAGTGATCCGGTATTGAGGTATTAAGGGACTCTACGTCCACACCAATCAGCAAAATAGTATATGTAAATAAATGTTTTTCCCCCCTTTCTAGATCCTCTCTCCTCTCACTGCCCAGACTATAAAGGCCTTTACTTAGGCCACATTCTATAACAGGTAGCCTTTTCCCTGGCCTATTATATTCTTGCCTCCAGTCCTTGTACTTGTTTGCTTTAATCTTTACTAGCTGACACGTTGATGTTTTTTTTTTAAATCTTTATCAGATTTTTCTTTGTATCAGTTTTCCTCCAATATCGTCTTAAGTCTAGGATGAGGAGATGACTATGATAAGTGCACTGATGATTTACAAAAGTCACTTGATCTGTACATCATTTGAAACTAATCATCTAAATAATACCACTTAGAATGATAGGAAACACTAGTTTTACGAGAAGGAACTCGGGTGTCGCTGGGAATTGGAAACATGGAGCTGTGAGTGCTTAATTGATGACCGCCTCCCTGTTGTGTGTAAATCACCTCATTCAGGAAACAGAAGGGCCGCCTGGCTGGACTGTCGGCATAAAACGGACCGATATATAAAAAGGGACTGTCAGGGCTCAGCCCCTCCTAGTCCAGACGAAAAGCTACACTACCTCTCTAGCGAAACGTGTTGACGTCACAGCAGTCACGTGATGCCAACTACGGAATGCCCCGTTTAAACTAAAAGCCGCAGATCAAAATCTGAACCCTACATCCACTCCATACTAGTGGCCACATTCTCACTAACACGGTGGAGCACCCGGCGAGTATCCGGCAAACATCGGTAGTAACCGCAAACCTAGCAGATGAATATTTCCTGCAGTGGGAAGATTCTATCATAGTCGTGCAGCTCCCGTTTGTTTAGAGCCACTCGCATGACGGAGCCCGGATCTATGTAAAGACCAAGCGGATCTCTTGCAAGTGCTGGCCATGCAGGAGTGGTAATGTATGGATGTACTTTCCGTTGCAATCTTTTGATCGTATCTGGTTTCCCTCAAAAGGACCGTTTCTATGATATCAGCTGATCGGTATTTGAGCCATACACTTTCACATGCAGGTGGAAGTAAAGTAGGTTCCTTTGTTGTATCAATGGCAATTTTGGCTACTTAAAAGCGCACCCATTAACTCGTGTGCTTTATTAAACTGCATTCATCCCAAGCAAGTCACTTATATTCATATATATCTTCCGTGACATTAGATATGAACTCTTTCTAAAGAGTGGATGAATGGTCTGAAACACACTTATAATTAATGAGCCAAAGCCAGCGGCATAGCCTAAACACTTAAAGGAGCAACAACATACCACAAAGACTATGCATCTTGAAGTGAAAAGGACAATCACATTAAAATACAACATCTCAACTAACCAGCGATAGGACTTGTATCATAGGTGTCCAATTGATTATCGAAACCATTCCCTGATCATTTAGCCTTATTTCAGACATATTCAGAGTTAGGGTAACCACCCTCCCCCGGGGGTCATTCACAGTGAAGCTGTATATACATATGTATCTCCACATTAAATGAATTGTTAGTCATTCCATACATGCAATGTTTGCATTAATGCGACTGTAATCGCATTACAGTTTCACTCTGAATGATATGTTGGCGTCCGTTTTGATTGTGTATTTGTATTTGTCTTGTGTGTCCCTGTATGTTTTCTGTTTGGTTTTAAAGTACTGCCCTTGGGGGTTTCCTCCTCCCTGGATGGAGACTGTCAATAGTACCAATATTGAAGTTTTTCTTAACAATTGTAGTCGCATTAAGAAATTTTATATTGTGCACCCTCCTTTTGGAATCAATACATTTTGTACTTTTTTGGAATCACTGTCCAGCCTAAAGACCCTTTGTTGCAGAAGTAGCCGCTTTTTTGACCTTGTTAGGAATATCATGGTCCTCTTTTTTCTTTATATGATATATGCTCAAGCATCTGTCGCCAGGAGTCTCTTAAAAATTATAGACAGGAGCAGCTGTATGGATCTTCCCACACATATGTACTGCTCTGGATGCAATATTTGCTCCCCTGCAATAAATTGTTGTAGGTGAATTTAAAGGATATTGTACAGATCAGCTGTAAATCACTGTAGTAACCCGAGCTACTACAGTGATGGCTACGATCTTCTGTGAGCCATGCCGAGTGACTGGCCTTCTGCATAGTAACCACGGGGGGGGGGGGGGGGGGGCACGCTCGCTCAGCACAGCTGCCATTAAGAGAACGCATTGAATTTTCTCAATGGATGCCAAGCGTTCTCTCATTGGATGAGGTGGAGAGGAGGGGGGGAGGTTGGGGTGGCATCACAATCTGTAACCTGTTCAATCTGAGATCACAGCCATCACTGTAGTAGCTTGGGCAACTAAAGTAATTTACGAATAAGGAAAATGTACCTAAAAAAAATGGGATTTTAAGGGCAATGAAATATAAATATAGAAAAATACAAAAATATATAGAAACATTAAATGAAATATAGAAATTTATTGAATATAGACATAAATCACGACAGGTGATAAGGAAACATAAAATCAAATAATAAACCATGCAAAATACATGAAGGTGACTGTAAGGAGCCCAAAAAATTGGGGTCCTGAATATGAATAGAGTTGCTGAATCCAACACGTTTCGAAATAATACAAAGTAGAATCTTTACAAACCGGATGGGCGGACGCTCCTGGCTTCCTGTATGCAGGGATTCTTGTCCCCTCTTCAGAAGCCGGAAACCGTCTGAGAGGCTTCAGCGTGCCACGCAGTACTCCGGCCCACCCCCGATGTCTGTCCCGCCCATCGACATCATCGCTGGGTGAGGCTTTGGGCTTTATAAGGTTGAGGCCAGGCTTCATTTACTGCCAGTCTCCCTCTGGACACCGCAGTGGAAGGATATCATCTCGGACCTCTGCTCTCTGTCTTCCTGCTTACCCTGTTCATCTGTGCCTTTTGGTTATTTGAGTAAGCATTCTAGGGTGTTTTTGCTATGACTCCTGGATCAAGTGATATATTTTATTTAGATACTTATTATTTTTTCTGGCTTTTTTTGTTTTAGGTCCACTTCTCTTTTCCAAGAAAAATTTTTTCCTTTGTGCTTTCCTGGTATCGGGGGGATGATTTTCTGCAATTTGTGGATCCCTTCCTTACACCACTCCATGGCACTTTTAGTTGTTGTGTTTGGATTGGTGATCGGAGTGGCCTATTGAAGCTCAATCTACCAGGGCAAGTATCATATATAAATTAAAAAATTTAAATTAACAAACAAATAAAACTTTTTTTCTTTTCTTATTAAATCAGACTAAAATCCGATTAAAAACAATATCAATAAATTTATATCCTAGTTTTTTCAGTGGATGTTTGCCAGCAGTTTTTCATGGTCCCCTTTCCTTCCCTTTTAGGTTTTGTCCTTTTCTCTTCCCCTTTTTGGGTGAGGAGTCTATGTGGACACTTCGTTTTGGCAGTTTATCTGTACCCTTGTGGTGTATGGAATCCTTCATGCACTAGTGGCTTTGTTGGACCATTTGATCGGGAGTTTGGAGCTTTGCTGGTGACTATTGTACTTGTTTGAGGATGCACACGTGAGTCATGTCTGTTCATTATGTTTATTATTCAATGTTGTATTATGTGTCTGTTTACCATGCACTGTACTGATTCTGTATTTTGAATTATAGAGAACTTGCTATCCCTGAAGAAGATTCTACTTTGTATTATTTCAAAACGCGTTGGTTTAAGCAACTCTATTCATATTCAGGACCCCAATTTTTTGGGCTCCTTACAGTCACCTTCATGTATTTTGCATGGTTTGTTATTTGATTTTATGTTTCCTTATCACCTGTGGTGATTTATGTCTATATTCAATAAATTTCTATATTTTATTTAATGTTTCTATATATTTTTGTATTTTTCTATATTTATATTTCATTGCCCTTAAAATCCCATTTTTTTTTAGGTACATTTTCCTTATTCGTAAATTACTTTAGTTGCCCAAGCTACTACAGGGATGGTGGCAATGCTACATGACTTTGAATGGTGGTCTATCCTTTTCATACTAAAGTAATTTACAACTCCACAAAGGCTGATCCGGTATCGCATATGCAAAATATATCCTCGCAGGATCTTTAGGAGCGGGCAATAGCAGAAAAAAAACTTTTGTAAAGCAACCTTGACAGCAAAATCCATCTGTACAACTGGAATTTTTCTGTCATTCCCGTTCACCTGTTTTTGCATCTTGGGATAATGGAATGATCATAGGCAATATGCATAAGCACACCTGGAAGTATTTCAAAGCTATATGGCACTGGTTTTTTTAAAATTCTCTTACCATCTTTCTAGTAGATACGATTATTAAAGATCTATAAAGAACTTTCATGCAAAAGTTTGTTTGCAAAATAAAAGGGGTTTTGACTTCTACATAAATTCTAGATCTTTGACAGTACAGGACACCGGCAACATATTCATACACCCTGGACCAGAGTAAACTAAAGAAAAGAAGGGAAGGTGGCCTGCGTTTTGTACTGTACTACAAGATATGGAATTTATAGGCAAGGTAAAAATCACTTTATTTTAATCGTATAGTACACCGGCAACAATACATCATGGGGCATTCCTAAGCAATGAATACGAAAAGCGGGCAACTAGGCAAACAGAACTTTGCAAAAAAAAAAGGGTAAAAAAATCCAGGTTCAGAGAATCTTGTGGCCAAAAGCTGCAGCCACAGAAGATTGGACTTCCACCTGACAAAACTTTTGAGAAAGTATGAACAGACTTTCACACTGAGGCTGCAGAAGCTTAGTGCCAAAATGCCCAGGAAGCTTTCACTAATCTGGTGGAATGGGCCTTTATCCACTGTGCAGTCGTGGATTTAGAAGCCCCTTACAAGGTGCCGAAAAGAGCAAATGGTGAATCTGTTTGTCTGATGGAAGCAGTAGTTTTGAGGTACTCTCTAATGTCTCAGACTAGGTCCAAGGCAATGTAGAGACAATTCCTTTGGATGCTTAGAAACAGGTCACAAGGATGGAAGTACAATGTCCTCATTGAAAAGGAACGCCAAAACCATCTTCAAAGAAAAGGATGGTCTTGGGTGTAAGACAAACTTGTCATTGTGAAGGATGAGGAAAGGCTCTTTAGGAAAGAGCCACTAGTTCTGTAACTTAGCAAAATTTTTGAGTATAGCCTCAGTTAAAGAATAATAATCAAAAGTATAAATAGTGCCATCATCCATAATAAGTAATGAAAAGAAAACCTAATGAACATAGGGTTATGGCTGCTAGTGCCATCAAACCCATGATTGATCACCAGGGATAGGGATGTGGGTTGGATTTTTTGGGCACTGATAACACGACAACAAAGTCATATAAAAATATATTTATTACATAAAAGGAACTATACAATTAAAATCATAAGCCAAACCCCACAGCAAAAAAACTGTTTGTAGGCAACGGAGCCACCATCGCACTCTGTTTGGGGTGGAGAGAGGCAAAAACCTCGACTGGTTTCGCGGTAAACCGGTCGAGTTCTGTAACTTGTCTGACAGATGTTCTAGCTACCAAAAAGGCTACTTTGCCAGCAAGAGTCTCCAGGGAAATATCCCTGATGGGAGCAAAGGGTGGTGCCTGCAAGGCACAGAAAACCAAATTAAGATCCCAGGGAAGCACAGGGTGTTTCAAGGAGGCGCCTGGTACGATCTGGGTTTCAACAGTTATGCTGTCAAAGCCAGAAACCAAGAAGCAGGATGGAATGAAGAACCTAGAGATAGCAGATCTAGCCAGGTGGAAAGAGGCTACGGGTTGCCTGCTATTAGTATGAGTAGGTCTGTGTAGCAGGCTGTTATGGGCCAGATTGGTGCAGTGCAATTAGAATCACAGATTTTCACTCTTGCTCTATGTTGTGTAGCAGGCGAGGCAGATCTTGTGATGGAGGAAGGCGTAAATTAGCCTGAAATAAGGTGAGGGGTCTTTGGGGGCATCTGGGGCTAAGACTAAAGGCTCCCTGGTTCTGACAAAAAACAAACAGAGGTAGCTTTTGGTTAAACCTGGACGCTAGGATGTCCACATCTGAAATCTTTGGCATATGAGGTTAAACACATCTGGATGAAGAGACCATTCCTCTTCCAAGTGGTGGCAACTGAGATAATCTGTCTGAGAATTGTCCAGTCGTGGGATGTGGACCAAAGAAAGATCGCTGAACAGTGAGCTTTTGTCCACAAGAATCTGGTTTGCTTCCTTCAAGGCAGCCGGGGGTCCTCATGCCCCCATGATGGTTGATATATGCCACTGTGGTGGCATTGTCTTAATGCCCCTGAATTTGGTGTCCCTTCACAAGTGAGGTCCAGTGTTGCATGAACAACCTGACTGTTCTGAATTCCAGGATGTTGAGGAGCTTGGTTTCTATTGGCAATGTTCCATTTTCCAATGGTAGAGGAGGAATTAGCTTCTTTGCTGGCTGAATAGGAGCATGGGTAAGTTGAGGGAAAGAGCCTGTTTTTTCCATAACAAATTTTTTTTAGTTGGAGAGTTTTTTTAATGGAACTGAGCAAAAGACACTGCCTCGAAGGAGGCGACCATTAGCCCTAGAACTCTCATGGAGAATCTCACTGTGAAAAATCTCTTGGATCTTTAGAAAGAATTTATCTTTTCTGGAAGACAAATGCTTGCTTTGAATGGGTCCAGGACTAGACCCAAGTAGTCCAGGCAAAGACAAGGTTAAAGAGCAGATTTTTTTTTTTTTTTTTTAAACTGATCACCCAGCTGAAAGCCTGTGGACATTTTTTCTGACAGCTGACAGGGAGAGAAGTCCATCAGAAGAAGGCCGTCTAGATAGTCTGACTTGAATGTCCTAGGATCTGGGCAGGGCCAGCAGAGGCACGAATACCTTTATGAATACTGGGAGAAGAGGATGGGTCGAAGGGCCGTGAAACAAACTAGAAGTGTTTTTCTGCCTCTGCAAAGCCCAAAAAGCGTTGATGTGGTGGGTAAATGGAAATATGCAGCTAGGCATCTTGGACATCCGCTGGATGCAAGGCATTCCACCCATTGGGCTTTGGCACCATGAACAGGTTTAAGTAGAAACCTCTGAACCCGACATGTGGAGGTACTGGCACAACGACTCCCTGGTACAAGAGGTGGTTCAGGGACTTCTGCGAATCCAATTGTCCATAGGCAGTTTTTGGTTGACTTGAAAGTGGTAAAGGGGCAAAGTTCTGAACTCTATTTTGCAAACTCCTGAAACCACCAATTTAACCCACTGGTCTAGGATGTCTGCCACCCACAGAAAGGCACACTGTAACAGACGTCTCACCACTCTTAGGAGTGAGGGCATCCCTTCACTGTGAAGAGGGCTTTCGGGAAGGCTTTATGGCTTTTGTGGGCCAAGCCTTGTGTTGAACGGAATGGCTGAACTTAGGCTTTAAAGTTGAGGCTGACGTTTAAGCCTGGGTGGAGCAGACACTTGTTCTACATTTTGAGGAGCTAGTGACTCCTGAGGAAGAGGTTTTTGGAATCTTTCTTTCTGGAAATAAATCTTATCCTCAGGTGACCCGTTTGATATATGTACTTCACCAAACAGGTATTTTCCTTGAAAGACCATACGTGTGAGGTGCCTTTGCAGGAAGTTTCAGCTGTCCAAGCTTTAGGCCACAGGATTCTGCACATGACGTCAGTGGATATTAGAGCCATTCTGTAAATTTGTCTCATGACATGTTCTAAGACAATCATACAAAAAGCAGAGCGGAAAGGGATTGCTGTACTTGCTCTGTAACAGCGCGATTCTCAAATACAGGGTTGTGTTGGTTGTTCATTGTCCTGGTCCAGTTATCTGCAGTTTAATATACTGAAATTGCATTGAGAGCTGGTTGCAAGTCTGGGTCTGCAAGATTAAAGAGAGCCTTTATGAGCAACTCAAATGTTCTGTCTGCAGAATCATTGAAATAAAGAACATGTTTAAAAGGTACAGTGAGACGATAGAACAAAGATGGCTGGATCCAACTACAGGGAAAGCCCACTTCTTTGGAAACTCTTTATCCACTGGTCAGAGTTCAGCAAAAATTTCTGGGGGAGTAAAAATCCTTTAAGAAATTACATATGTTCCTCCCACTCCTCTGTCACGAATTAAGTCGGAGGCAACAAGAATTTCTTCAATTCCAGTTTGGCATTTCCCTGGCTAGTACAGTCAGGGAAGCAACTGATCAAATCGATCTTGGTTTGATCCTCTGCCTTGGAGGGCAGAGGAGAAATGGACTGAGTCGCATAGGAATTGCACAGGGACGCAGAGTGTGCCTGCAGGTTCACTAAAGGGATAAAACACAGGGAAAATGTGCATGTATTGCACTTTTATCTTGACAAATATTTGAAGCAATGCAGCTAGGCTACCTTCCCTCCACCACAACAAACTACACAAAACATTACCACACTTCCCACCAGCAGCCTATGGATGCACAGCAAAGGAGCAGAAGCAGACTCAGGAGGGCAACATGAGCTTGTTTCTTGTCATCCTTTTCAGGTTTCCTTTTTATTATATGAATGCAGCACCCCAAACATTGGCTGCTTTGACCCACTTTCTCCCAGTCTGATGTCTACTATACAGATAATTAAAAGTTAACAGGTTGAAAACAAGTTGGATTTGGGTATTTACACTAGTTACATCTGAAATGCATATATTAACCACATCAATACTGGGCACTTTAGCCCCCTTCCTTCCCAGACGAATTTTCAGCTTTCAGCGCTCTAGCATTTTCAATGACAATTGCGCGGTCATGCTACACTGTACCCAAATGAATTTTTTATCATTTTGTTCACACAAATAGAGCTTTCTTTTGGTGGTATTTATTCACGACTACGTTTTTTTTTTTTTTTTGCGATATAAGCGAAAAAAGAGCAGAAATGTGAAAAAAATTTTTTTTCGTCTTTCTATTTTTTTAAAAATCCAATAAAATTGAAATTTGTCATAAAATTTAAGCCAAAATGTATTCTACTACATGTTTTTGGTAAAAAAAAAAATCAGTCAAGTGTATAATAATTGGTTCGTGTGATCACGGACATATGTACGCAAATGATCATGTACAGATTTTCGCAGGTGATCACGGACATATGTGTGCAAATGATCATTGGGACATATGATTTTACTGTCACATATGTGGGGGACAGGTGTTTTTACTATGTGGGGACGTGGGTGTGTGTGTGGGGACATGTATTTTGGGGACATGTTTGTTTACTTTATGTGTGGGGACACTAGGCTGGTGATCAGTGAGTAAAAAGCTGAAAAAAAACAGCTCATATTCACTGATCACCAGCCAGCTGCAGCGATCCGCTCTCCTCTCCTCACCGACGACTTCTGTGTGAGGAGAGGAGAGCTGATTGCCTAGCAACCAGCTCTCTGTTTACATCACATGACGGCTGTGATTGGACACGGCCATCATTTGATCAGGAGGGCCAATCACAGAGCCCTCCTGCCGAATCGAGATGCGCCGTGTCCGGGTGACACGAGTGCATCAGGATCGCGCCGCTGCGCGGGAACGCGCGTGATCCCCCTCCTTCTGAGGGACGTTCCTGAACGTCCACTCGGGAGAGAGCGCCCACCCGGCCATATATGTACAGTGGCCGGGTGGGAAGTAGTTAATTTATTTTCTTTTAATAAATACACATATGCATTTGTTTTCTTTTCTTTTTTTTTTACATCTGCCAGGTGTTCGGCTTCAACATAAACCAAATAACATTTCATGACATGACAAGGCATTTTAAAGGTAATCTATAATCAGCTGTACTTACCCAGGCGAGCACTGGAGGGGAGAGAATTGGAACCATGAGATACTCTGGGGCGGGATGTGTCACAGTACTCACTGGGGTGTTTGTGGCTCAGGTCTAAGCTTAAGCGACCATGGTGCTGTCCACTGCGAGTCATGAGAATATGGTTAAAAAATAATCCCAAAGGCCATCATATGCATATACTCAAACTCAAAGGGTTTCTTTCAAATAGGACATTGAATACAAGAGGTTTTTTGGTAATCAGAAAACTGCTAATAAATTGCTGTGTTATTCAGGTTATTATTGACAATTTACTAAAAACAAATCATAGGGTTCACAAAGTTCATAGCAAACACTCCTTTTTTTAAAGTTATGCCTTGTACACACACGATCAGATTTTCCGTCGGGATAAACTCAACGGATTTTTCCGACGGAATTCCGTTCAAGCTGTCTTGCATACACACACAGTCACACCAAATTCCGACCGCCAAGAACGCGGTGACGTACAACACTACGACGAGCCGAGAAAAATGAAGTTCAATGCTTCAGAGCATGCGTCGACTTGATTCTGAGCATGCATGTTTTTTTTTCTCCGTCGGAGTTCCATACAGAGGAACGGAATTTCCGATAGAAATTTTTTTTGGCGGGAAAAAAACGAGAACATGTTCTCTTTCTAACTCCGTCGGAATTTCCGACGGAAAAAGTCAGATGGGGTACACACACGGTCGGAATATCCGATGAAAAAATTCCGTCTGACTTTTTTCATCGGAAATTCCGACCGTGTGTACGCGGCATTAGTGGACCTGTCAGCTAGGATCTTAAATTTGCCATGGAAATTTTGTATTGTAACTGTAATGTCAAATCCAATATTAAAACTATATGCCTGGCTATAAAGCTAAGCATTAACTGCGCTTCATACCATTCCTGTTAAGGAGAGCAGAGTTTCCAGTAAAGTGTTGCAGATTTGCTTTTGGAAGGAATCTACAGGCCCTGTTAATACTTACCTCCGGTAAGCAGATATACAAAGGGGTGTGCACGAGGTGGATCGGTCAAGGTGCAGCAGCTAATGATTCATGTCATAAGATCGTTTTGGATCAGAAGCGTAACACAATGCCTTGATTATATGAATTTCACTCACTGAACCGTCCAATAGGAGGAGCGGGTTCTTAGCACCACTCTTTGCATGCTAACTTTAGTTGATTGATGGACAAGTGAATGTTGTCTCCCATGTCTTATGTATGACATTGCAAAACATGGGAGGATTTTTTTACTGCAATATATGAAATATTATACTGTTGAATATTTTATGTTATTCATATGAAAGTGCTGTTAATGCTTAGCTTTTTAGCCAGGCATATAGTTTTAATAATAATAGAAACCTGCTGAATGCAATTTGCCCAGTTGCCATGAGGTTACTCTTACCTCAAAACACTTTGTGTACCTGACCCAGAAGCAGTAAGCAGCAAGTGAAGGTAGAACTCCCGATTTTCTTAACTAGAGTATTTAAGTTGTTTGATTAGCATGACAGCCAGGCAAGTAGCATTTTCAATTAAAGGAAGCCTGTAATGGCAGCTTGCACACCTCCTTTCAGCACAGGCAAATTATATAAATGGCTACACATAGGGCTACAAAGTGAAATTTGCAAATAAATGAAGACACAATAGTACCTTAAATTACAGCTCGAATTTATTTCAGTCCCTAGTTGAACCCTTGGAGCCCCATAAATCTCCTCAGCTAACAGTCATTTCCTGGCTATAAGGAACAGACAAGAACTAAACATGCAACAGGGCTGCATGTCTAAGCTTACACAAATAACCAACTCAGAGCGATCACTTGCATGGGCTACTCATACAATTTCATATGCACATGAAACAAACCAAAATTAAAACTAGCAGTGTATCGACTGCGAGATTCAACTTTATTGGATTGTTTTATATCATCTAAGCACATGTTAAACCACACATGTTTTTGGACTCGCAATATCAGCGATTTGTTACAATAGGATGCTTTGTTGTAACTCAGTTTCTGAGAAAAATAAAGTGCCTGATCAGCCTGTTACGCCCCATTAGGGGAGCCTTCTTTGTCCTCCAAAACGCAATAAAAAGATTGTTTAGAAGTCCAGAAAATGAGAAAACTCATGTGCACAGAGAACAGCCAGGGTAAAACTAGCAATACATACTCTAGTCCCAATTTTATATGCAGATGTTTAGTTATCCTGTGTTCAGCCACATGCTTACTTTAAGTTTGTCATACACAAAAAACACACAACCACCTACAGCATTTCTCTTCACACACAAGCAATATCAACACAGCGCAAGTTTACTGCCTAGAAGCGATGATATAATACCTCTGATGTAGGTGCTGTGAGCAGACTTGGCCTGTGGAGGAAGGACAGTTATTAGATGGTACACGATGGCTCCAGGCTGTGTAGATTGGGTTTCTACAAACTGCTGTAACTGCGGGACATGGAGCCAGACTCCGAGGGACAGTACCTGAAAGGAATTACAAATCTCAAGTCTTGGGCAACACTGATTTAGCAATTTACAGTTCTGTTGCAATAATCAATTTTATAAAGTCAATCAAAATGTGCAAACTGTTCAAGCACTTACTCACCTGACATACCAGATCCATACAAGGAAGTTGTAAAAATGTCACTATGGCGGGGGGAAGGTATGGGAGAGAATCGCACCCACTCATGAGCTATATCAGGAGACATACGATCCTCTGAATTGGGGGAGAACTTCTGGGTCTGACAAAAGGGAAAATAAAAATGCAAACAAGTAAAATTCCAGGCTATCACCATTATTGAATGCACATGGTTGTATATAAATGGTGGTTGTGCTAGTAGACCTAACTGGATAAGTATTACAGTATGAACATAAAATCTTTGTACAATCCATTTTGGATTTCCCAAAACTATGTAATATGACGGACTTATTAAACTATCCAATCAGGCAGGTCCTTGCACTAAACAGTTGGTAGATTTTACTTTACATTTTTGGCACACAAATTTCCAAGATAGCCGTAGTTACAAGATTTTCTACTTTTCTGAATCAGACTGCATTTTCATGAATTGTCATGTATTTCTGTAAATAAAAAAAGAGTAAGCAAAATAATATGTGGAACCCACCCACCGCCACAGAAGCCCATTCTGCTTTTTGATTTATAGACGGCAAACTTCTGATTCAAGCAGAGTGGTAAAAACGTGAGTTGAGGCAATATAGTTGTAATAAATCACATTGTTGAGATATATATATTCAGGCTGTTGCCCAACTCAATTTACTTAATTTGTGACAAAGTGGGTAAGGGTTTGAGCCTTTGTCATGTTTTTATTGAGTTTGGTGACTTTATTGGTTACATTTCAAGTCACTTATCAGAACAGAATGTGATTGGATATCTCTCCAACAGGGACACAAACAAAAACTCATTTTTAGTAGTGCGAGAAAAGTATGTTTGTGACGTCAATATCTGCACCGTCCTGTTCCAGTGATGCTTATAAACCCTACGTAGTTGATTTACTAAACTGGAGAGTGCAAAATCTGGTGCAGCTCTGCATGGTAGCCAATCAGCTACTAACTTCAACCTTTTCAATTAAGCTTTGACAGAAATACCTGGAAGCCGATTGGTTTCTATGCAGAGCTGCCCCAGAATTTGCACTTTCTAGTTTTAGTAAATCAACACCTATTTCCTGGGTGTACATCACAGGGGACAGGAAGTGAGAAAAAAGCTCTACAATGGAGTTACAGCAGAAATATAAATCTGAAATGTTAATTTTTTTTCTCATCGTTATTCAAAATTAAAAAATAAATTAATTATCTTGAGTTGGGCTTATCACAGAACTGCTTTTTTGTCATGTTTTCATAAACCTCAACAGCCCCTATAAATAGCGTGCTAGCTGGAAAATTGTGGCAGCGCAGGCCATTTCTGTTTTATCAATGTAGTCATATAAGAGTGGCAAAGAATAGTCCTCATGGGCACATTAAAAGAAACAAATAAACTTGCACACCGACTGCGTAAAACAGAAAAGTTTGCGGCTAAAAAGAAACAGATTAGAACATAATAATCACCTGCAGTGCATGATGAGGAATGGAAACAGGAGCTAGGCGATGCTTTAGTGATGGAGCAGACAGTGGTCTTGGCCTTTTTACTTCTGGTTCCTCTGCTCTTTGTAAACAGCTTTCCACTTCCCCACCACCTCTGCATCCTGGCAAGTCACAATTTGTCCCATCATCTCTGCAGCATTTCCCAACACCCCTACTATGCTGTATCTTGTGGGAGCCTTCCTGGCCAGAAGGGACAGAAGCAGGAGATGGGCTAGTAGGAGGCGAGCCAGCAGTTACTGTGGAATCAGAAGCAGAGCTAGACTGATGTCTATGTTTAAATTTAATAGAGTCACTACGTTTTGGAGGAGTTGGGGGTGTTGGTGGCCTGTCCACCTTTGAAGGCTGGGGAGAGTGTGCAATTATTGGCCCTGAAGTCAAATAGGTAAGTTTTGGAGGAGTTTGAGGCCTCTTGAAGGTATCTGGATCAAATATGGATTTTCTCTGCCTGGGTCTCTTGAAGACTGTGAACTCACTCTGGGAGTGTCCTGGGCTAACTATAACTTTAGGCCACGTACCACTGCTCCTCTTGCCTGTAGGTGCCTCAACCATAACATCTGAAATAGCATCTGGGTATCCAAGCGGTCGTCCTTCCTCCTCTAACAACTCATACCCACGACCAATAAAGACCTCTCCCCCAAGTGATCCCAAACTATGTTCAGAGTGGCTGTGACAGCTCAGCTGAAGGGCTCTGTCTGACCCACTGCAATCTCCCATCTCCTTTTTATGATCAATCATATCCGGGTGGAAGATGTCAGTTTGTGTTGAGCTGTTGTTCTTCAGGTTCCTCTTGTTATGAGCGTGAATATTTGATGGGAGAACGCGACATGACTCCTTAAGGTTTTCAAAGAGGTTTTGTCCACTCCATGATGTATTTGGTGGAAATATCTGAAATTGTAAAAAAATAAAAATAATCAAAGTTATAAATTTCATGGTAAAGAAGCAATACACGTCTTCAGCTGACTTTAGGGTCACTGCATAAACCAACTTTTTGATCATAAAAAAAAGTAATCAATTTTAGTGACTTGCAATGTACATTTTATGCTAGAATTATTTATTGGTACAGAACAAGGTTTGTACTCTCTGTAATATTTATTTCTAATCGTGATCACACCAATACATCTGGTGGTGAATGCTCTGCTTATGAGAGCGGGCACTAAGAAAAGCAAAACATTGTCCCACATCTAGATCTTTCACTAGGCACTGGCTTCCTAGTCTTAGCTTAGCGTCTTTATGCGCTAGATACATCGAATACACAAGTCCACATGGTTTTACTTTTTTTTTCCCCCCTTTTTGTATTTTTTCCTCCAGCAATTTACCAGGACCCAGAGAAAGAATACACTACAGCTAGGCCCGGACTGGCCATAGGGCATACTGGGCAAAAGCCCGATGGGCCGCGGCGGCCCGTGGGACAGCATTTCACGTCTTCCCCATCATCTCCAATGTCTCCGGAGGCAGCCAAAGCTGGTGGGCGGAGCTGGAGGTGTGGCTGCCCACTCAACTCCTCGCACAGACTCGTTCACTCTGGCTGAGCCCACAGCTGAAGGAGAAAAACGAGGACACAGCAGCCAGAGTGTCTTCATCTCCAGGCATGCTGCAAGTTACTGCACTGCTGCACGTCACTACATAGAGTCCTAACCTGGCACCATACCACCCCAGCCTGCCCTATGCGTGCCACCCCAACCTGCCCTATGCCACCGCAAACTGCTCTATACCACCCCAACCTGCCCTATGCCCCCGCAACCTGCTCTATGCCACCACACCCTGCCCTATATCACCCCAACCTGTACTGTAGGGAGGGGGTCTGTATTGTAGAGGGGGTCTGCACTGTAGGGAGGGGGTCTGCACTGTAGGGAGGTCTGTATAACAAACTGTGGGGGGCTGTGTAATGTAAAGATGTCCAGAGGTGCGGTGCTATGTAATGTAACGGGGTCCAGAGGTGGAGGGTGCTGTGTAAAGTAAAAGGGTCCAGAGGTGCAGGGTGCGGTGTAATGTAAAGGGGTGCAGGGTGCTGTGTAATGTAAAGGGGTCCAGAGGTGCAGTGTAATGTAAAGGGGTCCAGAGGTGCAGTGTAATGTAAAGGGGCCGAAAGGTGCAGGGTGCTGTGTAATGTAAAGGGGTCCAGGGTGCTGTGTAATGTAAAGGGGGGTCCAGAGGTGCAGAGTGCTGTGTAATGGATAGGGGCCCAGAGGTGCAGGGTGCTGTGTAATGTAAAGGGGCCCAGAGGTGCAGGGTGCTGTGTAATATAAAGGGGTCCAGAGGTACAAGGTGCTGGAACCCCACATCCCATCATTAACCACCACCGCATCAGCAGAATGTAGGCATGCACCTACTAGGTTGAAAAAGTATGAACATTGTAACGGCTGCCCAAGTATGAAAGGGGTTAACACCGTTTAAGATATTCCCTCTCTGGACACCCATCCACTGCCGATCCACCACAGTCAGGCGACCGCTTCCCATAGGATTAATCCTTCCAAACATACGAGACAAACACTCTGTGTTGAAGTTCCAAAAAACAGGGAATGAATTCATTACAAGCACATGGTAACACATTTCTCTTCAAAAACCCTTCCCTCCCATCCTTGGGGAACAGGGCGGGTTACACTTTCCAATGACAATGGTCATACAGGTCAGGTGTGTTCAAACTTCTCTTTCAGTAAACAGACTTAGCAGGAGGGGTGATTACCCCCCCCTCCTCACAGAAAGACACTTAAACATCCCATAATAGGAAGCCAGACGGTCTACCAAGCTCCAATCCACATCACCACAGTAGCAGACTTAATTACCACAAGGGTACATGAACCTGCTGTATAGCTACGCCACTATTTGATGCTACTTCTGTGATCACCTTTTGCAAGCCTCTGCATGGAAGCCTGTACGATTATTTATTTTATCCATTTTTTATATCGTGTGTGTTTTGTGTTTTGTTCCTGAAATAAATGAGGATTTTATTTTGCCATCTGATTCTGCGCTATGTGGAGCCTTCTTCTGTTCAATTTTTTACATGATCTCTGATGCATTGACGCCTTGGAGGTCTACATTATTACTTGGGAAAGGATTGGATTTCTTGCGCCTGCTTCATCTGCGGACACCTTGAGAGGACGGATCCAGAGAAGTCTATTTCACCATCTTTGTCTGTTTGACCCACCACCGCTGGTGTGTGTGTCCACGCATAGGGGTAAGAGTATCCATTTCTTCCCCCCATCCCTGGTGTTTAGTCACGTCCCCGGGTGCTACGGATATACGAATACATGTTTTTCACGTTCCTTAAGTTTTTTTGGATTTCTTTTAAGAGGACAATATATTGAAGATTTATACACATTTCTTCCATCTGATCCCAGTCTACACATTGGTCACCTTAATTGAACTTTATTATTAGTTCACTGTATTACTCACTGTATTGCATACTTTACAAAGTATCAGCTCACTGTATTACATACTTTAAAAGTTTTTCATACACATGTATAGGCATATACTAGTGTGGTACACATTTGGATTTACTTATCCTAGGCCTTCTTAGGCCGTATACACTTACTGTTTGGTTGTTGTCCCTATTTACGTTCACGTTTGGGCCACCATACATATCCTAGGCGCTGCATTTTTTGTTTTTATTTATTAATTACCACAAGCCACAATAGACAATAGAATGCAATCACACCCCATCACAGCAAATATTACACAACAGCCCACACACAATATGCACCCCATATATACCATGTATATACAGCCTTGAATATGACTATCCCAAATCATGGTGGGGTTCTCATTCCCCCTGTGCCCCAAGTGACCCCTGTCACACATCTCCCCTTTCGGCAGGAGACTAACACAGGAGGAGACCCCAGACGGGTTGACTCCGAAGTTAGTCCATATTTCCATTCGTCTAATGCCTGGACAACCCATCAACATTGCACTAGGAGGCCGGGACGAATAATGGAATTCAGTTCTGGAACAGTCACTTGCTTTGCTCTCTCAATGGCTCCCAAAACTTGTTGCTGGTGCTCTTGGGAAAGGTAAGGCAAAACCTGGGCGCAAATCCCATTTAACCTTTTGACAATTTCAGCCTGTTTGTGCATTTCAATGTTCAAGCCATGGGACATCTCATAATACATGACGTAGTGTCGTTGCATCTCTGATTTCTCACTGGCCAACTTGTCACATTCCAATTTTAGACTGTGATATTGTGCCTGATCTAAGGTACATGTCGGGGAAGATAATCTTACCCCGTTCCAGCAGCATGGGTCTGGGCACAGGTAGTCACTGGGTTGGCTTCAGCGGGGCCCATCGGGGCGTAAGCAGAAACGAGGGGGGCCAAATCATTCCCCAGTAGTACATCCGTGGGCAAGTCCTTCATCACCACCACATTTACGTGTCCCGAACCAACCCCCCAATCCAGGTGAACATGGGCAACGGGTAGCCGGAAGATGGTACCTCCCGCTACTCTTACGGCTACAGTGTCTCCGGTATGTTGACTCTCTGGGATGAGGTTCTTCTGTAGTAGGGTCATGGTGGCACCAGAATCACGTAGGCCATTGGCTACCTTTCCATTGACCCAGACAGTCTGCCTGTGTTGCTGCCGGTTGTCCCGGTAAGCTGCTTGTATGGGATCAGCCTCGTGCAAGACGCCCCAATGTTCTTCCTCCTCAACGCAGTGGGCCGCAGGCATGGATGTGCGTGGGTTCCCCCCTGCTGGCTGTCTCCACGACTGGGACTGCCTGGCTGAATTCAATGGACAGTCTGGCTTTTTGTGCCCTAGCTGTTTACATCCGAAACACCTGATGGGTTGTGCGTAGTCCTGGGAGTTGAACCTGGGCTGTTAAGGATAAGTGGCCGCTGGGGTTGGTGCTGAAGTTGGGTTAGAGACTGATAAACTGGGCCGAGATAGTGGATATCGCTCGCTTCCGCCTGACCTTCGAGAGTCCAGATATTCATCTGCCAAAGTAGCCGCTTGCTGTACAGTCCGTGGTCGCTTATCTCGCACCCAATCCCGTAGTACCGGAGGGGTGTGGTTAAAGAACTGTTCTAAGAGTACTAGCTGGGTGATGTCCACTATGGTATGAGCGTGGCTTCCCTGGAACCAGCCCTTAAGGTTTCGCTGCAGACGATGTGCCCACTCCACGTATGTTATGTGGGTTTGTTTCCGGGATTCTCGAAACTTAATCCGGCTGGCTTCGGGTGTAATGGCAAATCGGGCTAGCAGAGCTTCTTTTACCCAGTCATAGTCTTTAGCGTCCTCATCCTCCAGGGCCCGATACGCATCCGCCGCTCTGCCCATTAAATTACTTGCCAGTAACGCGACCCAATCTTGGGGCAGTACTTCATGTATCTGGCATAGTCTCTCAAAGTCCTGCAGGAACGCTTCAATTTCCTCCTCTCCTTCCCTAAATAGTTTGAATGCCCGAAAGGGCAACTTACGGACAGGCGCTGCATCTTTAGGCGTTGTCTCAGATTGCCGTATTTCCGCCATTCTCTGCTCATGTTGCCGCTCTAGTTCTCTCTCTTGTCGCTCTAGTTCTTTCTCTTGTCGCTCATCCTGCAGCTGGATGTCTTTAATGGCTTCCTGTATGGCGGTCTCTGATGGGTTAGCACCATATAATGCCAACCGCTGTCAAACTCGTTGCTGAAACAAGTCTTCAACTGACCGGGGTCCTGCATCACCATCCCTCTGATCCATCTCGGCTAGCTCCCTGATCAAGGTGGCCTTGTTCTTTGTCCCACTGGTCCCTCCACGGCTCTCAAGTAGGTCTTTCAGCGTGGCTTTCTTGCAGGCTGCATAGCTGGTCATTCACTGTGGTGGTTTGGAGTGTCCCAGTAACTGGAGGGAAAATCCCACCGCTGCCAACCAATGTAACGACTGCCCAAGTATGAAAGGGGTTAACGCTGTTTAAGATATTCCCTCTCTGGACACCCATCCACTGCCGATCCACCACAGTCAGGCGACCGCTTCCCATAGGATTAATCCTTCCAAACATACGAGACAAACACTCTGTGTTGAAGTTCCAAAAAACAGGGAATGAATTTATTACAAGCACATGGTAACACATTTCTCTTCAAAAACCCATCCCTCCCATCCTTGGGGAAAAGGGCGGGTTAAACTGTCCAATGACAATGGTCATACAGGTCAGGTGTGTTCAAACTTCTCTTTCAGTAAACAGTCTTAGCAGGAGGGGTGATTTCCCCCCCCTCCTCACAGAAAGACACTTAAACATCCCATAATAGGCAGCCAGACGGTCTACCAAGCTCCAATCCACATCACCACAGTAGCAGACTTAATTACCACAAGCCACAATAGACAATAGAATGCAATCACACGCCATCACAGCAAATATTACACAACAGCCCACACACAATATGCACCCAATATATACCATGTATATACAGCCTTGAATATGACTATCCCAAATCATGGTGGGGTTCTCATTCCCCCTGTGCCCCAAGTGACCCCTGTCACAAACATGTGGCGGCCTAACAGAGTTTGGCGCCAGAGGCTTGATGCCCAGGATGCTCCAACAATATGATGTAAGGTGTGTGTAACAGCGCAAGTGGACGGGTTTGTTTTTGAGAGTATGCTCTAGCGATCAAACACCTTATCCACCTAGCAATGGTCTTTAAAGTGGTTGTACACCCACTCTGACAACTTGCACCTACAGGTAAGCCTAGATTAAGGCTTACCTGCAGGTGCAAGAAATATCTCCTTAACCACTTAACGACCGCTCACTGTATATGTACGTCGGCAGAATGGCACCGACAGGCACAATCACGTACAGTGTACGTGATTGCCTTTGTACAGTTGGGGGGTCTGATCGGACCCCCCTCCTATACAGCGAGCGGTCGGTATTCGTTGGTGGAGAGATCCGACATGAGGGGGCGGCCATTCGATTCCGGCCACCCCCCCGCGATCGCTCCCGGCGAATGGAAATGCTCCCTCTGCTGTGTAATGTTTACACAGGCAGAGGAAGCAGGAGGAAGTGATGTCATCTCTCATGCGGCGCTCACATATACCGAGCGCCGTACAAGAGAAGACACACAGGTCAGTACACTAACACTACACTGACACCAGGACACATAGGCACGCAAATCGCCCCCCCAGATCACCCCCCAGCCACAGTGTCACTGATTGCAGTGACCATTTACTGATCACTGCAATCAGTGACATTTGTGACTGTAAAAGTGTCACTACATTTAGTTTTAGGTCCAGTGTAGCCCCCTAACCCCCCCTAATAAAGGTTTAACCCCCTGATCACCCCCCAGATAACCCTTTCACCCCCTATCACGACTGTCGCTAAGCGATCATTTTTCTAATCGCTGTCTTAGCGTCGGTGATGCAGATCGGTAGCCAGTAATTTTTTTTAGGTTCGCCGCAGGTTTTTATAGCGTCAGGTACCCCCATATATTATCTAATAAAGGTTTTAACCCCCTAATTGCCCCTAGTTAACCCTTTCACCAGTGATCACCATATAAGTGTTACGGGTGACGCTGGTTAGTTAGTTTGCTTTTTATAGTGTCAGGGCACCCGCCGTATATATAACCCAATAAAGGTTTAACCCCCTGATCAATTAGGTTTTAGCATCAGAGAGGGTCTGCGTCACACCCCAGGCAGCGTCAGGTTAGTGCCAGTAACGCTAACACCCACGCGTGAAGCATACACCTCCCTTAGTGGTATAGTATCTGAACAGATCGATATCTGATCTGATCAGATCTATACTAGCGTCCCCAGCAGTTTAGGGTTCCCAAAAACACAGTGTTAGCGGGATCAGCCCAGATACCTGCTAGCACCTGCGTTTTTCCCCTCGGTCCAGCCCAGGCCACCCAAGTGCAGTATCGATCGATCACTGTCACTTACAAAACACAACAACACACAACTGCAGCGTTCGCAGGGACAGGCCTGATCCCTGCGACTCCAGTGCTGTAGGAGGTGATTTCACCACCACAGTTAAAAAAAAAAAGCATATATGCCGAAGCATTGGGGCAGCAGGGGCGGAGGAGCGATTTTGATCCTAATGCCGCGTACATACGGTCGAAATTCCGACGGAGGCTTGCCCGTGGAAAAGTCCGACCATGTGTGTGCGGCATAACTTTTTTGTGGGAGGATGCCCCCATGCTTCGGCATATATAAATGGTGCATGTATGCCCATCATTAGAAGTGGGTGGATGAAGGGCGGTATTCTAATGGTGGGCATACCCACCGATCAATCTCTTTTTTTCGTTCAGCCAACTGGCTGCATGAAAAAAAAAGATTACAATACATGTCCAACAAGGACCAGCAACGTACTGGTATGTTGCTGGACTTTGAATGTTTATACCAGAATGATGCCTGCGGGTTTAGGCATCATCTTGGTATCATTCTTTTCAGCCAGCGGCCGGCTTTCATGTCAAAGCAATCCTAGTGGCTAATTAGCCTCTGGACTGCTTTTACAAGCAGTGGGAGGGAATGTCCCCCCCCCCGGATATAAAAAGCGCCATTGGGAAATTGGGAAAGCATTTTATCACACCGATCTTGGTGTGGTCAGATGCTTTGAGGGCAGAGGAAAGATCTAGGGTCTAGAAGACCCCATTTAAAAAAAAAAAAGAGTACCTGTCACTACCTATTGCTATCATAGGGGATATTTACATTCCCTGTGATAACAATAAAAAAAAAAAAAAAATGGAAGGAACAATTTAAAAATAAAATAAAAAAGCAAAATTAATAATAATAATAAAAAAAAAAAAAAAAAGCACCCCTGTCCTGCCCTGCTCTTGCCCAATGGCGAACGCAAGCGTCGGTCTGGCGTCATATGTAAACAGAAAATGCACCATGTGAGGTATCACCGCAAAGGTCAGATCGAGGGCAGTAATTTTAGCAGACCTCCTCTGTAAATCTAACGGGGTAACCTGTAAAGGCTTTTAAAAATGTATGTAGTTTGTCGCCAATGCGCGTTTGTGCAAAATTTTAAAGCATGTCGTGTTTGGTATCCATGTACATCATCTTTTTTATTTCATCAAACATTTGGGCAATATAGTGTGTTTTAGTGCATTAAAATAAAAAAAAAGTGTATTTTTTCCCCAAAAAATGCGTTTGAAAAATCGCTGCGCAAATACTGTGTAGAAAAAAAAAATGCAACACCCACCATTTTAATCTGTAGGGCCTTTGCTTTAAATATATATATATAATGTTTGGGGGTTCAACATAATTTTCATGTTTTCATGTAAACAAAAAGTGTCAAAAAGGGCTTTGTCTTCAAGTGGTTAGAAGAGTGGATGTAAGCTTCCTAATGTTGTGTATAACATGCCAGAACAGTTCAAAACCCCCCCAAATGACCCCATTTTGGAAAGTAGACACCCCAAGCTATATACTGAGAGGCATGTCGAGTCCATGGAATATTTTATATGTTGACACAAGTTGCGGAAAAAAGACAATTTTTTTTTTTTTTTTTTGCACAAAGTTGTAACTAAATGATATATTGCTCAAACATGCCATGGGCATATGTGGAATTACACCCCAAAATACATTCTGCTGCTTCTCCTGAGTACGGGGATACCACGTGTGAGACTTTTTGGGAGCCTAGCCGCGTACGGGACCCCAAATCCAAGCACCGCCTTCAGGCTTTCTAAGGGTGTACATTTTTGATTTCACTTCTCACTGCCTATCACAGTTTCGGAGGCCATGGAATGCCCAGATGGCACAAAACCCCCCCAAATGACCCTATTTTGGAAAGTAGACACCCCAAGCTATTTGCTGAGAGGTATTGTGAGTATTTTGCAGATCTCGCTTTTTGTCACAAAGTTTTGAAAATTGAAAAAAAAAAAAAAAAAAAATATTTCCTTTCTTCATTTTCAAAAACAAATGAGAGCTGTAAAATACTCACCATGCCTCAGCAAATAGCTTGGGGTGTCTACTTTCCAAAATGGGGTCATTTGGGGGGGTTTTGTGCTATTTTGGCATTTTATGGCCTTCGAAACTGTGATAGGTAGTGAGGAGTGAAATCAAAAATTAGTGCCTAGAAATCCTGAAGGCGGTGCTTGGTTTTCGGGGTCCCGTACGTGGCTAGGCTCCTGAAAAGTCCCACACATGTGGTATTCCCGTACTCAGGAGAAGCAGCAAAATGTATTTTGGGGTGTAATTCCACATATAACCATGGCATGTGTGAGCAATATATCATTTAGTGACAACTTTTTGTAATTTTTTTTTTTTTTTTTTTTTTTAGTCATTATTCAATCACTTGAGACAAAAAAAATAAAAATATTCAATGGGCTCAACATGCCTCTCAGCAATTTCCTTGGGATGTCTACTTTCCAAAATGGGGTCATTTGGGGGGGTTTTGTACTGCCCTGCCATTTTAGCACCTCAAGAAATGAGATAGGCAGTCAAACTAAAAGCTGTGTAAATTCCAGAAAATGTACCCTAGTTTGTAGACGCTATAACTTTTGCGCAAACCAATAAATATACGCTTATTGACATTTTTTTTACTAAAGACATGTGGCTGAATACATTTTGGCCTAAATGTATGACTAAAATTGAGTTTATTCGATTTTTCTTATAACAAAAAGTAGAAAATATCATTTTTTTTCAACATTTTCGGTCTATTTCCGTTTATATCGCAAAAAATAAAAATCGCAGAGGCAATCAAATACCATTAAAAGAAAGCTCTATTTGTGGGAAGAAAAGGACGCAAATTTTGTTTGGGTACAACATTGCATGTCCGCACAATTTACAGTTAAAGCAGCACAGTGCAAAATTCTGAAATCACCTCTGGTCCTCTAGCTACCAAATGGTCTGGGGCTTAAGTGGTTAACCTACACGGTTAAGGAGATATTTGCAGAAAACACTGCACTGATGTCTACGGCCCATGAGTGCCGTAGACAACGGCGCAGGCACACTGAGCATCCCGGTTTTCTGAATGGGACATGCAGGGATTATGCCGGCCCCGCGCGCATGCGCGGGAGTGACATCATCGCCGCTCCTGCCAGTCACAGCGCCGGAGCACGATACACGGAAGGGACTCGAAAGCAAGATGGCGGAGGGGAACGAGGAGCGCTTCGGGGGCATTGATCTAAGGTAAGTCATTCATAATGAGCTAGTATGCATAGCATACTAGATTATGCCTTTCTCTTGCAGGGTTTTTTTTATTTTATTTTTTTATTTTTTTTTTAAAAGAGGGTTTACTTCCTCTTTAAAGTGGTGTGACCTCTGTGAGGAGAAAGAACAAACAAGGACTTAGAGCAGGGGTCTCAAAGTACCGGCCCGCAGGCAGGGCCAATCCTGGACAAGTTTTTTTACTGCACAGGCACCGCAGAGTGGGAGGCACCGAAGATCTTTACCTCTCCATCTCCTTTGTCCTCTCCGCTGCACGCTGCTGCAGCCTAGAGAGAACAGAGTGGAGGAAGGATCCGCCCATAGCCCCGCCCACCATGCACTGACGATCGATCAGAGCCCCGATCTAGGGTCCTGCTGCCACCTCAGGGCGGGAGATTGTGTTCTCTGAGTGCCCTGACTGTCACTAGGCCTCTGTGGAAGCCAGGAGCTGACAGGAGGAAAGGACTCGGGAAGCAGATGATCCTAACTGCCAGGAGAGGTGAGTGAGCCATCACACTGAGACAAAGTCCTTAGTGTGGTGACTGGGGTAGAAATTTGTGCAGTGTGGGGGGTATTTTTTTGGAGTGTGGGGGGTAATTGTGTAGTGGGGGGGGGTAATTGTGTAGTGTGGGGGGGGTAATTGTGTAGTGAGGGGGGGGGGGGTAATTGTGTAGTGGGGGGGTGTAATTGTGTAGTGGGGGGGTGTAATTGTGTAGTGGAGGGGTATTTTATGAAGTGTGGGGCTATTTGTGCAGTGTGGGGGGTAATGTTGGGGGTTAATAATGCGTTTGCTGACACCAATGCTGGGTTAATAATGCGTTTGCTGACACCAATGCTGGGTTAATAATGCGTTTGCCAACACCAATGCTGGGGGTTAATAATGTGTTTGCTGACACCAATGCTGGGGGTTAATAATGCGTTTGCGGACATCAATGCTGGGGGTTAATAATGCGTTTGCTGACACCAATGCTGGGGGTTAATAATGCGTTTGCTGACACCAATGCTGGGGGTTAATAATGCGTTTGCTGACACCAATGCTGGTGGTTAATAATACGTTTGTTGACACCAATGCTGGGTTAATAATGCATCTGCTGACACCAATGCTGGGGTTTAATAATGCGTTTGCTGACACCAGTGCTGGGGGTTAATAATATGTCTGCTGACACCAGTGCTGGGTTTAATAATGCGTTTGCTGACACCAATGCTTGGTTAATAATGTGTTTGTTGACACCAGTGCTGGGGGTTAATAATGCGTTTTCTGACACCAGTGCTGGGGGTTAATAATGCGTTTGCTGACACCAGTGCTGGGGGTTATTAATGCGTTTGCTGACACTAGTGCTGGGTGTTAATAATGCGTCCGCTGACACCAGTGCTGTTGTTTTTTAAGTTTGAAAGTTTGCATGCGGCCCCCATGGGATATGAAAAGTTGTCTTGTGGCCCTCAGGTAATTTGAGTTTGAGACCCCTGACTTAGAGCATACCTAAAAGCTACTTCTTCTTTTAGACAAAGTCCAGATCATGTAGCAAGACTTTAAGATGGTTAGGAATAGGGCACAAGAATGGCAGACCAAGGTTGTCATGAAGATGAAAACGCTGAAATCACCTTTGGCAGGAAAGATTGCCTTGGACATACGAGGACCTAGTGGTTGAATTATAAGGAAGGGCCTTTTGCAGGAAAGAGCCTCCAGTTCCGAGATAAGCCTATCTGACATTATGGTTACCAGAAAAAGCTACCCTATTGGCAACAGATTTCAAGAGACTATCCCTGATGGGTTAAAAGGTTAGTTTTGGCCAGGCAGGAGAGCATAGGGTGCAGCAAGGAGCCAGATACAAGAAAAAGCTTACATAAAAGGTTTTCTGTAAAAAAGGGCAAAGCTAGAGGCTTTTTTTTTTTGAAGGGATGGATGAAGCTGAAACTTGCCCTATTAGAGTGACGAGAGTGAGATTATGTTTATTGAAGGGAACAATGTGAGATACAGAATAAATTCTGGGATTCAATAGACTGCTCTTACTGCAGGCAAAATAAGGTATCAAGGTATGCTGATAATCTTCCTGGATGTGGTCTTCCTTGCACTTAGCAAGATAGCATTGACAGACTAATGCCGCGTACACATGACCGTTTTTAATGTCATTGAAAAAAACAGCGTTTTTCTCGACGTGCATCTTCTCAAGCCTGCCTTGCCTACACACTATCGTGGAAAAAAATGCTCGAGCAAAGCGCGGTGACGTACAACAAGTACAACAACAACACGTACGACGGCACTATAAAGGGGAAGTTCCATTCGGATGGCGCCACCCTTTGGGCTGCTTTTGCTGATCTTGTGTTAGTAAAGTTTGGCGAGAGACGATTTGCGCTTTTCTGCCTCGTGCTTTTCAGTCCGTTACAGCGGGACGAATGTGCTATCTCCATTACGAACGCTAGTTTTACCAGAACAAGCGCTCCCGTCTCATACTTGATTCTGAGCATGCGCATTTTTTTCACGTCGTTAAAGCCTACACACGGCCGTTTTTCAGGACGAGAAAAACAACGTGAAAAACGACAAAAATTAGAGCATGTTCCAATTTTTTCATGCCCATTTTTCACGTCGTGAAAAATGCTCTGAAGCCCACACACGATCATTTTTAATGACCATTTTAAAAAATTTAATTTTTCTCGTCATTAAAAAGGGTCGTGTGTACGCGGCATAAGAGATCCCTGTATTCTTTAAGGCCTGGATTTCAACAGTCATGCCGTTAAAGCTAGAGACTGAAGCAGAATGGAATAGAAGGCCTTAAGAAAAAAGAGGCCAAGGGTCCTATGTAAGAAGTCCGAGGATGTCCATGTAGCAGGTTCTTCTGGCTCAGTCTGGCATTAAAAGAATCATGGTCTCCCTTTCACACTTTTTAGTGGCAAGACCAAAGAAAGGGTAGCTTGCTGTTTTATCTTGAGACTAGGATTCCCACATCCAGAGCGTTCTATGTTTGGTATAATAGATTGTACCCAGCATGAAGAGAACATTTCCCTTGGTCAACATGGTGGTGACTGAGATAATCCGCCTGCTAAGTGTCCACTTCTGGTATGTGGATTGGAGAAGTCAGTGAACAGCAAGTTTACGTCCACAAGAGAAAATGTGTTTGTGCCATTCAGGGCAGCTAAGCTCCGTGTGCTCCTCTGGACGATGGGTATATGCCACTGAGAAGGCACTGTCGGACTGCATCCTATTTGGGCGTTTCTTTTGAAGGGGATGGTCTGGTGTTGGAGATATCCTGACAGCTCTGAACTCCAAGGTGTTGTTGGGGAGTTTGGCCTCCTCCCTTGGCCAGGTTCTGTGAACCATTAACCGGTTAAGGACCGGCTCCTGTACATTTACGTCAGCAGAATGGCACGGCTGGGCAAAGTAACGTATATTTACGTCACTTTGAAATTCCCGCTGGCGGCGCGCCCCTGCCGCAAGCTCCGTGAACGTGCCCGCGTGACCCGCGGACTCAATGTCGGCCGGTGTCCCGCGATCGGGTCACAGAGCTGCAGAACGGGGAGAGGCAAGTGTAAACAAACATCTCTCTGTTCTGCCTAGTGACACTGTCACTGATCGTATGCTCCCTCTCATCGGGAGCAGCGATCAGTGACGTGTCACTCGTAGCCACACCCCCTAACAGTTAAAATCACTCCCTAGGACACACTAACCCCTTCAGCACCACCTAGTGGTTAACCCCTTCACGGCCAGTGTCATTTTTACAGTAATCAGTGCATAGTTATAGCACTGATCGCTATAAAAATGACAATGGTCCCAAAAATGTGTCAAAAGTGTCCGATGTGTCCGATGTGTCTGTCATAAAGTAGCAGTCACGATAAAAATCACAGATCGCCGCCATTACTAGTAAAAAAATATAAATAAAAATGCCATAAAACTATCCCCTATTTTGTAGATGCTATAACTTTTGCGCAAACCAATCAAACGCTTATTGCGATTTTTTTTACCAAAAATATGTAGAATACGTATCGGCCTAAACTGTGGAAAAATTTAGTTTTTTTTATAGATTTTTGGGGGATATTTACTATAGCAAAAAGTAAATATTGCATTTTTTTTTTTATTCTCGCTATATTTTTGTTTATAGAGCAAAAAATAAAAAACGCACAGGTGATCAAATACCGCCAAAAGAAAGCTCTATTTGTGGGGAAAAAAAGGACGTCAATTTTGTTTGGGAGAAACGCCGCACGACCGCACAATTGTCAGTTAAAAGCGACGCAGGGCCGAATCGCAAAAAGTGGCCCGGTCTTTGGCCAGCTAAATGGTCCGGGGCTTTAGTGGTTAAGGATTGGGAGACTGTTCCCCAGTCTGACTGACCTGTCTTCTGTTGTAAGAATCTTCCAAACGTAAAGGAGGAAGGGTTTTCTCACTGTCAGAGTTGAATTGGGATCCACCTGGACAATTAATTTCTTTGAGTGGGGGGAATAAAGGAATAGATAAATCCAGGGAAAGTGCGTTCTATCCATGCCGATAAAAGGTTTGATTACAGAGTTCCTATCAGAGTTGCTAATGAGAATGGGTGAAGGACACGGTCTATAAAAGGAGAATCTCACTGTGGAATTTCTTAGAGAAGGTGCTTTCTGGTAGAAAGATCTTTTGTTAAAATGCATCTAGAATTAGATCTAGATACTTTAGGCAACCGAGAAGCTGTAGAACAGATCTTTGAAGCTGACCACCAAGCCAAAGTCCTGATGCAGCTGAATAGTCTTCCAGACATTTCATGCAAGATGTGAAGGGGATGCTTACTTCGAAAGTCGTCAGAAAGAGTGACAGGAGTTTTGTGAATATCCCGGATGAAAACAATGGATACTTCAGCTGGGCTTTGAACCTGTGCTGTGGTGGTACTGGCAGAATGACCATCTGGGACTAGAGGTGGTGTGGGGCCTTTTGCAAATCTGACAGTTTTAAGGTTATTTGACAGACAGAGGAGGTAGAATTTTGGACTCTATTTTGTAAATGTTTGAAAAAACCTATTGTGAACCCATATGTCTGGAACGTGAAAGTGAAGGTTTAGAGGAGATATATCTGATGATGATATAATATATTGTAAACTCATGCGCTGCTATAAAATAAAACTAAAAAACAATAATTCTGTGAACTAGAACTGCTTTAACTACAAAAGGTGTACTCATCACACTATACCAGCTAAATCAATAATTTGATGCGCTGCTCCTTTAAATGTATTTGCAGATTACAAATATAGGTAATAACCTTGCTACATATACAATTATATAAAAACAAATATTAAGGGATAACATTCAGTGCATTGAATACTATTTAAATATATATATAAAATAACACACATATAATCATGCTATTTGCTCCCAGAAACAAATATCTCCAACTGATAATTCAAAAGGTACCGTATATACTCGAGTATAAGCCGAGTTTTTAAGCACAATTTTTTGTGCTGAAAATGCCCCCTCGGCTTATACTCGAGTCACCTTTTTGCGCCTGATCTCTCGGACTTTGGGGAGCCGGTACCGGCCGGCCGTAGGTCCCCTGGATCTCAAACTTGGCACACATATAGCTCCACTCTTCCTCTACAAGTGTGCAAAGTTTCTTGTCCAGGAGACCTACGGCCGAGGAGCACCGATTTTTCAAAACCGGGCACCCCTTCCATAGACTCCCATGTTAAATGGTAATTTCTCTGGTGAATTTGGGGACCCGGTACCGGCCGGTCGTAGGTCCTCTGGACCCCAAACTTGGCACACATGTAGCCCCACTCTTCCTCTACAAGTTTGCAAAGTTTCTTGTCCGGGAGACCTACGGCCGGGGAGCACCGATTTTTCAAAGCCGGGCACCCCTTCCATTGACTCCCATGTTAAACGTCAGTCTAGTCATGGACACAGTGAGGCATGGACACAGTGAGGCAAAGTGAGGCACACCCTAGGCTTATACTCGAGTCAATAAGTTTTGCCAGTTTTTGTGGTAAAATTAGGTGCCTCGGCTTATATTCGGGTCGGCTTATACTCGAGTATATACGGTACATAAAATATATCAGCGTACACTTGGTGGTATACAGTGCATGTATCTTCGATAGTGATCAAACAGTAGGTGTGCTGCAGTGCCAAACACTACAATACACCACCATGCCACAACTAGGTGCAATGCCTGCTCACCTCAATTTCTGGCCTTTAACCACTTGCCTACTGGCCACTTTTACCCCCTTCATGCCCAGGCAAGCTTTCAGCGCTGTCACACTTTGAATGGCAATTGAGCGGTCATGCAACATTGTACCCATTTTTCAAAAATAAAGCTTTCTTTTGGTGGTATTTAATCACCATGGGTTTTTTATTTTTTGCTAAACAAACGAAAAAAGACTGAATTTTGAAAAAAACAAACAAAACTTTTTTCATAGTTTGCAAACAGGTAATTTTTCTCCTTCACTGAGCACTGATGAGGGCTGCACTGATAGATGGCACTGATGGGTGACACTAATGAGGCGGCACTGGTGGGCACTGATGGGACTGCACTGATAATCAGTGCCCCGATTATCAGTGCTGATTTCCATTTAACACAAGCCAGTGTAGCGATACCCCCGAAGGAGCTGCTGGATTAATTTTGGGTCCTGCCGTTACCCCACACTTGACCGTCCCAGAACTTAAGAGTCGATGTTAGTAGTTTTGAAAAAGGCGATTGCCAGTCACTTCAGTCTTTTTCTCAATTGCTTTATTACACAACTTCAGGTAGGGGATAGAGGGTTAGGGGAAGTTCAGATACCTTGGTTTCTTTCAGATCACTAATGCGATTCTTGAATCCAGATGACACAGCTCTCTGCCTCTGGTTCTTGTGACTACCGGATAGGCCTCTCACAGCGACCTAGCAGCCGGTATGAAGCACGGACAATGTCTCTGCCACAGACTTGAGTGAAAAGTGGAAACTCCTGGATAATCCCCTGCCACAGGATTGCTTAGCCAGTAGTCAGTTAGGTCAACTGGACAGTACCTGAACCTTTAAGCCATCCGGCAGTACTGTGAGGTAGGTTACTTGGGTGCATCCTCCAAACGAGTAACCAGGCCCTTGCTGAAATACCAGCCATCAGCTCGGTCCTCTCCAGTAGGGTCCTCCCCTGGAATATTCTCTGCTTGAGTGGCTTCTTCCCGCAGGACAGACAGCACAGGATCACCTTCAGTTAAGTAGGCCCCAGACAAGCTTCTGGGCCTACTTGCAGCAAACAGCAGCATAGCCTCCGGCCTGGAGGGCCATGAGGCAAGACGAACCCTGGAGCACATGACACTGCCCCTTAAATTTCCTTCCCCCAGCATGCCCAGCTACAAAGAAGCTCCTGATTGGGCTGTTTTCTGGAGAAAGAATATCCAATACACTTCAGCTGGCTGTATTTCTTACACTTGCCTGTGACAACAGTGACACCTACTGGCAACAGTGGGAAATGCGCACAAACAGCCAAAGCTGGAACAGAAATCAACAATTTACATAGCTCACTGAGCTATTTACAGCTCAGATAACCCCTAAATTTACACATAGCGCCTACTCAAAAGTAGCAGGGCGCTACACCTGTTATCGGCTCTCTTCTTCTTTCCTTGCGCTGTCAGCGTGAGGAAAGAAAAGTCGATAACCGACTTGTGTTTACATCCGTGATCAGCTGTCATTGGACACAGCTGATCACATGCTAAAGAGTCGCTGTGATTGTCCCTTTACCCCGATCTGTGATCAGCCGAGTCCGATCACGGGAGGAACGTCCATATAAGCCCTCCCAGCAAAGTAAGCCCGCGCTATAGTGTCGTTCCGCTATAGCACGGGCCGGAAGTGGTTAAGAATACAGGTCATATTCACTTTAGTATGATTTTCTTTGCAGATCCACCTGCACGCTTTTTGATGCACTCACTGTGGTGCATTTTTTCTTTTTTTCTTCATCTTAATTGAGGCTATGTGCGTTTGTGTCAATTTTTTAAGCACTTTGCCGCATTCCATACAGAAAACAAATCACCAACATGTGCTACTTTTGTTGCTTACACTGAAACGCACTGCTGTAAACTAGGGCCATTAAAATCCATGTTAAACACTGTCCATGCATTTTTGATCCTGCATCTGGTGTGAGACGGCCCTTTGTGTATCATTTCATGCTCTTCCTAAACATATCACGCTTTCCTGAACTTTGTTAAAAGCAGATATATTTGATACACTAATCAAAAGGCTCTAAGGTTATAAATAAAATTTTTAAATACCTTTAAAAGAGAAAGGCTAAATGAATCCCGACAGCTTCTCAGAAGAGCCTCACAATCAGTGATGGACTTGGTGTCTAGAGCTATACCATTAATCTGTTATTATACAAAAAAGATTTTAGAATACAGTGAAAAACCATAGGCATTCCAGTGAAGGCTTGCTGAATAAAGCAAAGCAAAATGACAGCGAGAATGTTCAAAGTACAATAATCCATAGCAATCAGATTTCAGTTTGCTGTAATCAAGTTTGTAAATATATGATTTTTAGATTGGTTGATATGGCTTAAGGCACTATGTATATGTACATCATTGTGGTGTGCAATGCTTTACTACAACATCACATCATCTGATAAACCACACTGATTTACTAAAGAGTTGAACTGTCACAATGTTATTAATGCCACAGTTGGCAAATCAGAATAAATTTTTTGCCAAAGTATGAAAAGGGACAAGAATGGTAAACTTACAGCCACCACTCTGTCACCAGGCATAAGTGTTCCTTCCTTGGCAGCAGGACTCCCGGGCATCACAGCTGCCACCAGCACACCAGACTCCAATGAAATTCCGCTGTCTGCGGCAAGCAATATAGAAAAAAAAAAAACAGTTTACATCATCAGAAAACACAACAGAGCACCCCTTAGACAGCTTCAGTAGGCTTTTGTTAACTTCAGAATTACTTCTCTATCCCCATACAAGTCCAAGGGAATGGAAAAGCAGATCAAATGCAGGTTAACTGCACCTGTAATGATTTCTGAATGGCCTCAGAATCTTCTAAAATTGTCAAATGTCAATATCTAAAGCATGCTACATTTGCCCACTGAAGCCCATCTATACATTTTAGGGATTTTAAAGATCACCAAGACCACTTTTACACTGAGGCAGTTTTCAGGCATTTTAACAGTAGAAATAGTGCCTGTAAAACGCTTGAAAACTGCCTCCCATGCTGCCTGCATGTGAAAGCCTGAGTGTTTTCACACTGGAGCAGTGCGCTTGCGGGACATTAAAAAAAGTCCTGCAAGCCGCATCTTTAGGGCGGTTTGGGAATGCTCCCAAAACATTCCTGCCCATTGCAATGAACGGGCAGGGCAGCGCTTCCGAAGCGCCTGAAAAAACGGTTCGGAAGCACCACAACACGTTTTTTACCCCTTCTTCGGCCGCTAGTGGGGGTTAAAAGCGCCCCACTAGTGGCCGAAAAGCGCCGCTTAAACACAGCTAAAGCACCGCTAAAACACAGCTAAAGCACCACTAAAACGAGCAGCACTTAAGCGCTAACGCACGGGCGGCCCCAGTGTGAAAGGGCTCTTAAAGAACGCAATACATGAAACTGGAAAACCTTTTTACTTATTGTACATAAAATAAGAAAATGTCACCTTTCTGGCCACCCAAGCTGATCTGAAGAGGCGTAACAATTCGATTGCCCAGGGACTTTCTTCTACGAATTACCATGTTAATGACATCCCCTCCACTTAATACAGCTTTAATTAGCTGCTTGCGATCCTTGTTTGTGAGATCCACATCATTTATCTTCAAGAGGCAATCATTCACCCTGCAAATTGAATAGTCATGTTTATTACCCAACATTTTACACAGTGTTGGTTAAACATACAAAACATGTACATATGAAATCAATGCAATACTGAATAGGAAAATCAATTTTCATTGGACCATATAGCACAGGGGTCTCTAAACCTTTTAAACAAAGGGCCAGTTTACTGTCCTTCAGCTTTTAGGGGGGCTGGACTGTGGCCAGTAGGTCAGTGGGAGTAAAAAAAATTTACTTACATAGTGTAGTCAGTAGGAGGTGGAATAGTGGCCCATAAAGGTATTAGTTATAGGAATAATGCCCCATTGTTGGTGTCAGTGGGAGGAATAATAAAAAAGGGGAAAGGTCTGGTGTCCCCAGTAACACACTTCCATCCCTGTAACATATGATAGAACGAAGGAATAGTACCCCATCATTGGTGTCAGTGGGAGAGATAGTATTCCATTATTGGTATCAGTGGGAGGAATAGTACCTCATGGTCCATATAAGTGGGAGGAATAGTGCTTCATATCTGTGGGAGGAATTCCCAAGGGCCGGATAAGGGCATGCAAAGGGCCGCATTTGGCCCTGGGGACGCAGTTTGGAGACCACCGATATAGTACATAGAACAAAGAAGGCCATGTTTGCACTGCCTTTTACAAATTCTAATAAAGTTAATGATAAAAAACAAAAAAAATAAGAAATAATGGGAGGGTTAGGAAACTACTTTTTATAATATATATTATATAAACACACACATACAGTACATACATTTTTATATATTATTATACACAATTTATATAGCGCCAACAATTTACGCAGCGCTTTACCATGTAGAGGGGGGACAGCACAATTACAGTACAGCTTAATACAGAAGGGCCCTGCTCGTTGAACTTACATTCTAAAGAGATTATAATATATTATACAGTGGAACCTCGGATTGCGAGTAACGCGGTTAACGAGCGTTTCGCAATACGAGCACTGTATTTTAAAAAACCCTCACTCGGTATGCGAGTGTTGTCTCGCAAAACGAGCAGGATTCAAGCCAAAGTGGTGTGCAGTACCGCGTTTGGCCTGAGGTGAGGGGGCGCCTGAGCCGAGCGGCGCCGTTCGGAAATGCTCGGAAAGACTCAGTTCCTGAGCCTTTTCAAGGTCAGCCGAGCTGTACTCTGGCCTTTCCGAGGATCTCCGGCGCCCCCCACCTCTGGCCACATGCGGTATTGCATGCCATTGAAGTCAAAGCGGAACAAATTATTTTTGTTTCCATTGACTTCAATGGGGGAACTCGCTTTGATATATGAGTACTTTGGATTACAAGCATTCTCCTGGAACGGATTATTCTCGTAATCCGAGGTTCCACTGTATATATATTTTATACACACACCATCCATAACATTATGACCACTGACAGGTAAAGTGAATAACATTGATTCATTACAATGGCATCTGAAAGTGGGTGGGATATATTAGGCAGCAAATTAACATGTTGTCCCTGAAGTAGATGCATTGAAAGCAAAAAGAATAAAAAAAATTAAATGCGTAAGGGTTTGAGTGACTGACAAGGGCCAAATTGTAATGGCTAGACAAATGGGTCAGAGCATCTCCAAAACTGCAGCTCGTGGGATGTTCCTGTTATGCAGTGGTCCAAAAAGGGAAAACCAGCGACAGGGTTATGGGTGTCCAAGGCTCATCGATGCATGTGGGGAGTGAAGGTTGGCCCATGTAGCCCGATCCAATAGAAGAGCTGCTGAAGCTCAAATTGCTGAAAATGTTTGTGCCTATTGCGAAAAAAAAGGTGTGAGAACACACAGTACATTGCAGTTTGTTGAGTATGGGTCTGCATAGCTGCAGATTGGTCAGGGTTCCCATGCTTATCCACGTCCACAGCCAAATGTGCCTACAATAGGCACATGAGCATCAGAGCTGAACATGGAGCAATGAAAGAAGGCGGCCTGGTTTAATGTTTGAGGAACACAACTCTCCAGATCTCAAATCGAGCAGTCTGATCCATGTAGGCCCCACCCTGCAACTTACACGACTTAAAAGGAGGTTGTAAATATCTAAACACCCCCCCAAAAAAAATAAAAAAAATGCAAAACAAAAGGCATAATGAGCTAGTATGCATTGCATACTAGCTATGCATACTAGCTCTTTGTGAAATACTTACCTTAGAACAAAGCTGTTGCAGCAGTCCCCACACACCGCTGTCACGGCCGACATCTTTCCTGAAGCTTCTTCCAGGTTCGCGGGCTATGGCGCCGTTTTTGTCCGGAGCCACGATGACGTCACTTCCGCGCGGGAGCCACCGTTCACACCATGGGCTCGGAAGGAACGGCACCCATGGGCCGTTCCTTCCGAGCGCATGTGCCAGTGATGTCACTGGCTGCATGCACTGGAAAGATCTAAACGGTACAGGTTTAGGAGATATTTTCACTACCTATAGGTAAGCCTTATTATAGGCTTACCTATAGGTAAAATTTTGCAGAGGAAGTTTACTTCCTCTTTAAAAGGATCTGCTACCAAGGATGGCTTGGTGTCAGATACCAAGGCATACCTTTAGAAGTCTAGTGGAGGCCATACCTATTTCCTAATAATATAGCAGCAAATCAAGAGCAGGAAGATTATTTCTGACAAGAGAAAGTCAGAAAGCACTTCAAAATGAGCAGACAGAGGGGGGCAAGGGAGAAAAGAAGAGAAGGAAAAAGGTGTGAGGGGTGGGACCCAAAAGAGTGAGCGTGTATAAGGGAGAGAGAGGCATTGGTGATCAAACAGAGAAAGAGGGAGAGGGAAGGAAAGCAAGACAGGGAGACATTGTATAAACACTACCATAGTACTAAGAGTCATCAACAGTTAAATTATTATAAAAAAAAAAAAATGTTCCTTCCTTCTTAAACTCAAAGATATGTACCTTAAGCGGCCATCAGCAATGCTGCCTTTGTCAACCTTTGTCACAAAAATGCCACTGTCCCCTGGAAAGAAGGGTTCGTTCACTCCATCTGCCACATCAAATCCCAGAGCTTTAAGGTCCATATCCTCCTTTAAAAAAAAAAAAGCAGTGTCAGTAACAAATTCTATATACAATGCTTAATACAGATGTCATCTTTCCTGTTCAGCGTTGGACTAATGTTATTGTAGTTTTAAAGGGAATGTACAGTGTATTTTCAATTATCATCATAGCATTATATTTCTATTGGTGTAAAAGTATGTTTTTTTTACATAGACTTTACACGTTTTATATGCTCACCTTTAAATAGATATAGACTCAATAAAAAGGGCTTTGGCCTCATTCAAAAGTACTGACATACTGTATTTGTTAGGAAAATACCAGAAACATGCCCCAGTAGCCTACAATAGCGGACTATAGCAGCCACAGAATGGAGACAGATAAAATCAGATCAATTTTATTGTACAAAGATTAAAAACCCCAAACATAGGGGAATAGAAACCATACTAAACATGGAATATACAAAAATATAAAATTAGTGCGTTTGGTTCAAAATAAAAAACAATGCGATATATATGATGTGTTATTGTCTGTTCGGTCAACTTTTTGCAAATCATTTGGCTTCCTCAGGACCCAGACATAGAAATGATGGATTGCCTAAAACATAATATTAGTAACAGGCAAAGACATAACAATGTAATATGCATCATTCAGCCAAAATAAATACTGCATGCTCCTACCAACGAGAATCGGCAGTCAACCGACCAGTCCCAACGCATAGGAGTACCACAGGCAAGGACCCAACCAAGCACTAGACAAACTGACCAGGACAGCGGCCCTATACATATAAAGAAGTGAATAAGTGGTCAAAGGAAGTCGAGGGGCCTCCTCAAAATCATATACAAAGCTCAAAAAACACACACCAGGAATTTACTTAGATGTAAAACTGTTTGATTAATGTGGCAAAAAAGGCATGTTCCAAGGATTGATTAAAGAGGAATAAGCATTTCAAGGATTTAATAGCTCATACTATAAAGGGATATACAAATTAGAAAGATAAATAGCTAAGGCTCTTGGTAGTCTATGTGAACACACAGAAGAGATAACAGGTAAGCCACACCACTTACCGCAATAACAAATTGTTAAGGTGACTGAAGAAGCAAGGTGTAATTTCTGAGAATACTGTATAATGTAGGGCCCACAGCAAGTCAACATCGGCAATCACCAATGTTTTCCATAGGGAACTTCACAAAGCTCAGCATAATTAATCTGAAATAGATAGGACAAAAGTCCTTAAAGCGGAAGTAAACCCATCGATTTAACAGTTTCAAAAAGCAGTTACATTTCCGGCATGCCGGGAATGCAAACTGTCACATTGGTTGAGCTCTCAACCAAACTGTCAAACCATCCAATGGCTGGTGTCATAACTGATCACATGTGCAGCATCATGGCAGTTGAAGATCAAACAGAGGCCAAGATGGCAGCTTCCTTGCCTGAAAATGATAGGAGGGGTTTACTTTCACTTTAATAATGATAGAGCTATTGGCCGCAATGGCCCCAATGGACATTGCCTCTGCCGGACTGACTCCTACAAGGAGTGGATCTACACTCACCGAATGGTTTCAATATATTGCCACAAATGCTGCCATCCGAGGTCTAAAACACCCCCACGGCGATGGGCGGCGTATGGTGCCGCATGATACGCCACCCATCGCCGTGGGGATCACAAATACATCGTAGATGTAGGTATTGGCTGTAAGGTATACTTCCAATAAAAGGGGTTTGGGATGGACACTGTTGGCTTGGAGTATGGTATTGCCAGCTGTGGATTGTTTAAAGATTCTGAAATCCAAAAATGAAATAGATTGTACATCATGTTGCATAGTAAATTTCAAATTGAAATTGTTGACTTCCATCATGCTAATGAATTCCAACAGTTCTGGTTCCGTACCAGTCCAAAACACGATTACATCATCTATGTAACGATACCAAATCAAAACATGTGGCCAGAATCTAGCAAACCTCCCCCTTGGAGAAGACTGCACGCAAATGTATCCAATGCCAACTCCCTCCTCCACCTGGCAGTCTGAGGAGTTGTGTCCTCATATGCTCACAATGTTGCCATGGATAGACATGGTGGCATGCACAAATTGCACATGAGCGACATTTGCGGGACGTCATGTGATGGCGTCATTATCATGCGCGATCCCCGTGGTGATGGGTGACGTACGGCGCGGTGAGAGTAAATAGGACCAGTGCCGACAGGGCAGCCTCGGATGGCGGCGTGTGTGGCGATATATTAAAACCGTTCAGTGAGTGTAGATCCACCCCTTGTATAAGTCGTACTGGCAGATGCAATGTCCATTGCGGCCAATAGATATATCATTATTAAGGACATTTGTCCTATCTATTTCAGATTAATTATGCTGAGCTTTGTGAAGTTCCCTATGGAAAACTTTGCTGATGGCCCATGTTGACTTGCTGTGGGGCCCTACATTATACAGTATTCTCAGAGATTACACCATGCTCCTTCAGTCACCTTACCCATTTGTTATTGCGGTAAGCGGTGTGGCTTACTGGTTACCTCTTCTGCGTGTTCACATAGACTACCGAGTAAGAGCCTTACCTACATATTTCCAATTTGTATATACCCTTATATTATAAGATATCAATCCTGGAACTGCCGATTCCGCTTTAAATCGATCCTTGGAACACACCTTTTGCCACATCGAACAGTTTAACATCTAAAAGTATCTCAGAAAAGTGAAGTAGACCCCTCACAATTTTGTAAATATTTTATTATATATTTTCATGCGACAACATTGAAGAAATTACACTTTGCTACAATGTAAAGCAGTGAGTGTACAGATTGTATAACAGTTGTGACAGCAGGAAGGTAAAGTCACCTGGTTGCATCCAGGGGGGTAGGTATATTTCTCCCAGATTCAGGCTTTATGCCGACTTATACAACTAGGGAGAGAGTTGATGAAGCCCAGCTGAGGCTAGTGGGCTCATGGGTGATTCATACCTCTAGGGAGAGTGCTGGGCGTCGTGCAGGCAGGGAGTTGATGAGACCAGCTGAAGCTTGTCAGCTCGTTTAAGGCCTCTATAAAAACTCCCAGCTTCATTAGGTGTTTGCTCATGCCTGGACCCAGACCTGTGTGGACTGTCTAGGGAGAGTGAACCCCTGTGCGGTGAGACAAAGCCTGTGTGGCTATTTGTTTGGACATTTACTAAACCAGGGACTTAGGGACTAGGACAGCACCAGGCTGATCCCAGTTGTTAGTTAGGGAAACCTGCATGTTTAGTCAGAGGTCAAGCTGACCAGGATTTATTTTGTTTATGTTTCTTTTTGCTTTGCTGTGTTTTTGTCACTGTAAATAGAGAAATAAACCGCACCTTTTGATCTTGAAAACCACAACCTCCGTCTGCTGGGCCTGTTTTTGTGTGGGGAGCCCATCCAGGGGGTCACACACACCCGCTACCGAGCTAACCCCCTCACACAGTGTATATTTGGGCCCAAAGTGTCAACATTTTGTGTGGCCACCATTATTTTCCAGCACTGAACTTCACAGGTTGCCACTGGAGTTCTCTTCCACTCCTCCATGACGACATCACGGAGCTGGTGGATGTTAGAGACCTTGCACTCCTCCACCTTTCGTTTGAGGATGCCCCACAGATGCTCAATAGGGTTTAGGTCTGGAGACATGCTTGGCCAGTCCATCACCTTTACCCTTAGCTTCTTTAGCAAGGCAGTGGTCATCTTGGAGGTGTGTTTGGGGTTATGTTGGAATACTGCCTTGCGGCCCATTCTCCGAAGGGAGAGGATCATGCTCTGCTTCAGTATGTCATAGTACATGTTGGCATTCGTGGTTCCCCCAATGAACTGTAGCTCCCCAGTGCCAGCAGCACTCATGCAGCCCCAGACCATAACACTACAACCACCATGCTTGACTGTATGCAATGCAAGACACACTTGTCTATGTACTCCTCACCTGGTTGCCGCCACACACGCTTTACACCATCTGAACCAAATAAAGTTTATCTTGTCTCAGACCACAGGACATGGTTCCAGTAATCCATGCCCTTAATCTGCTTGTCTTCAGCAAACTGTTTGCGGGCTTTCTTGTGCATCATCTTTAGAAGAGGCTTCCTATTGAGACGACAGCCATGCAGACCAATTTGATGCATTGTGCACTGACAGGCTGACCCCCCACCCCTTCAACCTCTGCAGAAATGCTGGCAGCACTCATATGTCCATTTCCGAAAGACAACCTCTGGATATGACACCGAGCATGTGCACTCAACTTCTTTGGTTAACCATGGTGAGCCCTGTTCTGAGTGGAACCGGTCCTATTAAACTGCTGCATTGTCTTGGCCACCATGCTGCAGCTCAGTTTCAGGGTCTTGGCAATCTTCTTATAGCCTAGGCCATCTTTAAGTAGAGGAACAATTCATTTATTTTTCAGATCCTCAGAGTTCTTTGCCATGAGGTGCCATGTTGAACTTCCAGTGACCAGTATGAGAGAGTGAGAACACCAAAATTTAACACACCTGCTCCCCATTCACACTTGAGACCTTGTAACACCCGGGGAGGGGAAATGGCTAATTGGGCCAAATTTGGACATTTTCACTTAGGGGTGTACTCACTTTTGCTGTCAGCGGTTTTAGACATAAATGGCTGTGTGTTGAGTTATTTTGAGCGGACAGCAAATTTACACTGTTATACAAGCTGTACACTCACTACTTTACATTGTAGCAAAGTGTAATTTCTTCAGTGTTGTTGCATGAAAAGATTTAATAAAATATTTACAAAAAAATGAGGGGTGTGCTCAATTTTGTAAGATACTGCAAGTAAGATCCTGGTGCAGGTTTTTTGAGCTCTGTACATAATTCTAAGGAGGCCCCTTAGCATCTTTTCACCACTTGTTCACTTCTTTATATGTGAAGGGCAGCTGTTCTGGTCAGCGTGTCTAGTGCTGTGTTGGGTCCTTTCCGGTGGTACTCCTATGCCCGTCAAAGACATTGGGGCTGGTAGGCTGACTGCAGGGTCTCGTTGGTAGGAGCATGCAGTATTTATTTTGGCTGAAGTCTACATATTACATTGTTATGTCTAGGTCTGTCACTAATATTATGTTGTTTTAGGCAATCCATCATCTCTAGGTCTAGTTCCTGAGGAAGCCAAATGGTTGGAGAAACATTGACATATTAAACCAAACGCACTCATTTTTAATCTTAGTAGATAAAATTATATACTTTTTATTGTATAAGGTTTCCATTCTGTGGCCGCTATAGGATACTGGGGCATGATTCCGGTATTTACCCAACAAATTTGTGTGCAGCGCTCTTAAAGGGACCAGTACACCGGTCACCGGTCATCCAGGAAGTATACCCAACAGGAGACAAGTACCCTGGTTAGAGGGAGGCCACACTACAGGACGCTCAGCACCGAGCAACATCAGGAGATTACACACGCATTGTAACATATCCTTAAGGTATGAGCACAGTGGTGACAAGAAGTAGTCACGACTAACTTTTTGGACTTGGTTTATTCATGCATCAACTTTTTTTATGGATTTTACATAAAATTTCAGAAGAATTATAATTTTCCACATAAACCGTTTTTTACTCCTATGGTATTCATTTGACGTATTTATCGGCGTATAACACACACACTTTTTTCCCCTGAAAATCGTGGGTGCGTGTTATACGCCGATCCCGGCTGTCTGTGAGGGGAAGAGGAGCGAGCGCCGCCGATATACACATAGCTGAGTGTACTGTGTACACGGCTAGGCTCGGCTCTGCTCGCAGTCACGCCCAGTCCCGCCATTGGACCTGTTTTATGTCCATCATAGGAGCCTGGCCAAGGGGCGGGACTGCGAGAGGAGCCGAGTAAACAGGACATCCGGCTCTGTCCATCTGACACTGGGCAAGACTGCAGATGGACACTGATCATACTGCAGTGATGGGCAAGGCTGCAGATGGACACTGATAAGGCTGCATTGAAAGGCATTTAAATGTAATTTTTTTTCCTAAACTTGGGGTGCGTGTTATACGCCGATAAATACGGTATATATTATATCGTCTGTGTACATATTACGGATAAGGTTTGTATATTGGTACGTTTACAACTATACAGGATTACCCAGTGTGGATTATTATTTTATATATATATATATAAATAAATAAATAATCGGTTTTAAATGTGCACTATGGATGCGTTTATATGATTAGGTGGTAGCGCTGCACTTATTTTGGATTCTTCATTTAGATACATTGTAGGAATACAATTGTGTGCATGCAGCAACCATACATACTATACACAGTGGTCTGTTTTATTCACAGTTATACACAGATTTAGATTTATACACAGTTTTTTTTGTCTTGCAACCTGTTTTGAATACCGCATTTTGAGGGTTGAGCACTAGATGCGATTTAGGGAGGTTATTTCATTATATACATTTCAAGTGTAAGCTACAGGAATTCACATAATGGTCAGGAACATTGTTTTGTAACACCAATTTAAGTTATCGTGGCGCAAGAGTTGTTTTCTTGTAATATAATTTGGCTCAGTGTTACCACTCTACCACATAACTATTGGGATAAGACAGCCACACAGGGAGTGTATAGTTTTAAATAAGTAGGCTGACTTATTGACATGCATTGTGAGAAGCAACAGTAAAGCACAGTTATTAAGTAGCACCACACAGCAGGAAGCCAAGGCTGCATAGTTGGCACAAAAATGCATGATATTAACAACATATAGCACCAGTCATTAAAAGGAGACGTATGGCCAAAGCTTTTTTGGATCCATTTCTCCTATGGATCATGGGAGTGCAGTTCATTCTGCACTCCTGTGACCGGTTTTCAGCTGGTCCAGGCTGAGGAAAGATCTCAGGTTTCACCCCGATGTCTGACTGGCAGCTGGCTCAGACTCTCAGCGCACTACTGAGAACCTGAACCAGCTGCTTCCTGCCCTCCCCAGGCCAGCGCTACAGTGAGTGCTGGAAGGGCAGAGCAAAGAGCCAGTGACTGAGAGTCTTTACTTTAGAGCGCAGGGAGAGAACTGAGTGATCAGCGGTTTAAAGCTATACAGTTTAAGTTACATATATGCAACTCAATAGCGCCACACAGAAGCCTTTTCTTGTTTAATTGCGTCCTACTTACCCTCTCTCGCTCAAACTCTACCACTTCCGTCTCCCACTCCAGTGAGTCTGTGTCAATTGCAGAATCATGAGAGCTATGAGCCATAAGCTGCCGGAACCTGGCTTCTTTCTCAATGTGATTATCCATCTTTTCTCTTAAAGTGATAAGAGTACATGATGAATAGTGAATGCAATCATAAAAACAAAATGTTTGTATATAGGCCACAAACTGTTTGGAGACATCTGAAGCTTAGAAGCAAAAACAGAGGAAAAAAAATTATACAGCTAGGTTTTATTTTCGGCATTTTATTCAGAAATACCCATAATATAAAGAATTCTTACCTACAAGTCTGCATGTAGATGGCCCTTTATGTGGTTGCCTGAGCCCAAAGTGCATTATTCTGGACTTAATACAGAAAGAATAAACCCCCCCCCCCCCCACCCCGCTGCTTAGAAGGTTCATTAATCCCTATGTATGAGTAGTGGTCCTATACTGTGCATGAAAGCCTGGCATGTTTTTTTTTTGAAGCGCAATGCAAACAATCCCAAAAGGATTATAGTCTATGGTTGCAGAAAACAACCTTAACATGTTTATCCAGAGGGTGGAGAGTGTTTGGTAAATGGAAAAGTAAAAAACCAGTGTAGAGGATAAAGCCTCTTTACAGCTACCACAGGCTGAGACTCGATCTCATATGACTACATTACAGTAAGACTTGTATATGCCTTGATTTTTCTAAAGAAGCCTTGAAACCATACAATTTATAGTGGGCACATGGAGAGCTAAGAAAATTTTTAAAACATAATTTTTGCTGGGGCAGTTTACCCGCTGTTTATTAAAAAATTCTCACTCAGTAAATTAAGATATTTACTGGCTGCAAAAGTAAGAATTTGAGTGAAGAAAAGGAATTGAACTCTTGCTACAAAAAATAAGTATTCACCTCATCTTTTCTGGTCTTTAAAGTGGACCTGTCATTAAAAAAAAAAAAAAAAAAAAAACAAAAAAAAAAAAAAAAAAAAAAAAAAAAAACACAACACTCTCCACATGAATGAATAGAGCTCATGTCAGCATTAACAATAAAAAATTTTGAGCAAAAAGTACCCCTTTCTTATTGGTAATAAACATGCTGCTCTGAGATCCATCATGTCACTGCAATAAACTGAAACCTGACTGAATGATGTGAAAAACCAACTACAAAAAAACTCTCATTGTACCCTGTACTACCTTAAAGCGGTAGTAAATGAGAAACTAAAAAAAATAAAAATATAATAATAATAATAATAATAAATAATCCCTTTCCCCTGAAAAGCAATGTCATAATGTGCTAGTATGAAACTTGCCTTTAAACTAAGCGCTCCAGCAGCGCGCTGTCACCGCTGACAGGGCTTCCATCTTCACCCGGTCTTCCTTCTGGGTTCGCGGGCTCCGGTCCATTGAATGGACAAGCTGCGATGTCACTCCCACGCATGCGTGGGGGGAGTCACCGTTTATGGCACAGGGCTCTGAAGGAATGGCACATGTATTCCGTTCTTTTAGAGCGCATGTGCTGGTGACGTCACCAGCAGCTACACAATTAAATATCTCCTAAACGGTGCACGTTTAGGAGATATTTACAGTACTTTATTATAGGCTTACATGTAGGTAAAACATCAGTATATGGCCTTTACTACCACTTTAATAAAAATAAAAATCAGTGTAAGGGCAAGCAAATTGTACAGGCTTCAATGATCTACAAATGATCTACAAGTCCCGTAAAATATTTACACACTGTACTAACTTCAGCTCCTTCAGTTCTCTCGAGGCATCATTCTTCTGTTTGCGCATGTCATCAAGGTTTCTCAATGCTTCGGCTAGCTCACTGACCGCTCGATCTCGCTCTCTGCGCAGGTTATCACACAGTGTACTGCAGGAAGAAAATAAAAAATATTAAATAATGGAGCTGATGTATTAGCAAACGTATAATATTCAGTAAGTTATTATTCATCATCTTACTAGCGTTACTTGCCCATGTAAAAACCAGTCATCAGGGACAACCAACAGGCTTTTACAGATCTTTTCTAAATTAATAATTTGTCTCCATTAACCTGTATCTAAAGGCACGATCCAATTTTATGGCCATAATTGTCTGATGGACGTGTTGTGTCAGATAAATCTGACCGTGTGTATGCTCTATCTGACAATTGTTGGCTGAATTAACGACAACAAATGTTGGCTGTTCATGCTCACCAACAGTCTGACAAAAAATCTTTTATGTCGGATTATCCGATCGTGTGTACACAAATCCGTCAAACTAAAATCCAAAGTACAAACACGCATGATCAGAACCAATGTTAAACATTAAGACAACATTAGCAGAAGTTGCCCAAAGGGTGGCGCTAAAGAGCAAAAAAAAACACATATTTAGGTTTTGTTGGCTAAAATTGTTGTGCCGTCTGTATGCAGAACAAGTTCCCGGCCAACGCCCTTCGGACCAAAATCTATGGAAAAGTCCGCTGGAAGTCCAATCATGTGTACGAGACTTAAAAAAAACTGGTTGTGTAAAAGTCTAGAAATCCTGATCTTGAGTTGGGAAACACTAAATTGGATCATTCCCTGACTTGCTTTGATGTGCAACCCACATTTACAAGAAACCAAGCAATTTCTGGATATTTATAGCTTTACAACAAAAATGATCCTGCACCTTACACATAGCCATTGTAAGCAACTCCAATTTTTAGGACCAGTCCTTTGCCTCAATTCCAATCATTTTCCAACTATTGTAGACTTCCCCCTCCAAGACATCTTTAAAATGGATAAAACCGCCAAGCTACTCATTCACTCCCTGGCTCTCTCACCCCCTAACTATTGCAACTCCGTTGTCATTGCTCTACCTCTACACAGGCTATTCCCTCTTCAGTCTAACATAAATGCTGCTGCCAGACCCATCCACCTTACCAACCACTCACTGTCCACCACTCCTCTCTGCCAATCCCTCCACCGGCTTCAGATAGTCTAACTAATAAACTAATAAAATTAAAAAAGACTAACATCATACAAAGCCATTCACAACTCTCCCCCAAGCTACAACACCAATATTGTCTCAATATATCACCCAAACCATCCTCTCAGCTCTTTCCAAGACCTCTTGCTCTCTCGCCCCCTTGTCTCCTATGTCCATGCTCTCTTCCTGGACTTCTCTAGAGTCTCTTCCATCCTTCAGAACTCCCTACCTCAATCTGTCTATCTCCTTCTCTGTTCACCTTTAGGCGATCCCGGAAAACTCAAATCTTCAGGGAAGCCCATCTCACCTTCATCTAACTACTGAACTGTTATATTGTAAAGCGCTGCACAAACTGTTGGCACTACATAAATGCTAAAACAACAACAACATAATCACCAGTTACTTTAGTCATACTTGACATTCATTTGCTCTGGTTCTTCAAGGTCACAGCACATCACTAACAACTGCATTTTGCGGTTTTTGATTTCAAGAGTCTGACAGTGATCAGCTCCAGGCCAGGCCATTTGCTAAATAGCAACCAACCCATCTGCCCATCTATAAAACAAAATGAAACCGCAGGGCTTAACCACTCAGTACAGCCTTGTAGTATTCTATGCCAGCATCATATGTATCCTCTTTGCTATAGTTTCGTGGCACTGCTTGTAGTAGGATGAAATAACCTGTAATATGTGACTATTCAAATGCTCAGTCAGCTATCTGAAATCCATCTACACATGAAACAAGGTCACCTAAAGTCAACTAATGGGCAGAGAAACACATAATGCTGTATTTATTTGAACAAGCATTCTGTGCTTGTTTGTTTTAACGGCTCAAGTCGTACGCTATGATGCTGAATGCAGTTTGCAAACATGGAGAATGTTTGCTCATCCAGAAAATACATTTAAAATATTCATCTGGATTCAAACATATAGTATAAAAACTCCAATAAATATAGTGAGGTTAAACCATAGTTCATTAAAAAGGTAAGGGTGTAAAGCCCCATACACACGGTCGGACTTCCATCTGACTTTTCCGTGGTTTTTTGTCCGAACGGAGTTGGTCGGGAACACCCATAGCCTACACACGCTCTGACTTTTCTGCAAACTTTACCAAAACTTTTTGCAACATCACGTGGTTTTTCTGCTCTTTACCGCCACCCTTTGGTCAACTTCTGCTATTGTTGGTTGATTTTAACATTAGTTGTTTTGTCCATCGGACAAAAGTCAGATGGTTTTCTTTACACACGGTCGGACTTTGCTCCATCTGACTATTGTTGGCCAAAAGTCTGACCGTGTGTACGGGGCTTAAGTATTCCAGCCACAATTACTTTGCTACTCTCCATATTTCCTAGCCCCTGTATGTATCTTCTTGTAGTTCACTGCATATTGTTAATGCGTGATGTGAGACTTGTGCCAACACCCATCCTCTTTACAAAGAGTAATGTTGCCATGTACTGTTCCCTTTCCCATATAGGCACATAATTAGTATGTTGAAGTGTTGCTAATGGGTTCCTCTAACAGACAATTTTTTACTGTAGGAAACTAAAGCTGGTTATTCTTGGATAGAATTGGAAATTAAAATTTGTACGAAAATTGTCAGAACATTCAAATACTATTCAAAAGATTTTGTCTTCTTTTATCATTTGATTTTGGAATGAATGAACTTTACCGAACAAAAACGAGCCACTAATCATTAGAAAAATTAACAAACTTTCTTAGAACATTCTTTTAAGAATTTTCGTTCAAAAAATTCTACCCATCTATGGCCAGCCCAAGTTAGCAATAACATGTTTTTGATTGTATACGGTAATCACAGGACAAAATTAAATAGTGCTCTACTGTTTGCCTACCAAACCAAAAGTGTACATTTCTTAGCCTTGTGCTAAATATTATAACATTATTTGAGCTTCTACCATCTTTGCAAAGACAGCTTTGTCTTTATCTCCTGTAGGCTGCTGTGCACATTTGCTTCGGCAACCAACCAAGCACTATATTTTAAAGGAATGAAAACTAGACCAGGCTCTTTAAAAAAATTAAATAAGCAATAAACAATTGTGCAAAAAGGTCTCTGGTATCCAAATCCTGAATTTAAGTGCTCACTGCGAAATATATATATATATATATATATATATATATATATATATATATATATATATATATATATATATATATAAAAATATAAATGGTAATAAACAATTGTGAAAAAAGTCCACAATATGAAATCCTAATTAAAAAGCGCAGTGCCAATAAATACAAACATGAAGGAAAGTGACACCCAGGAGAAGAGTGCCTTCCTCTTCCTCCTGGTAGAAACACAACGCACCATAAATATACGACCTCTTTTCTCAAAGAAGGTCAAATCACACTTAAAGTATCCCAAACAGGTGTTGTAATATGAAAACAAGCCATTTCTATGAACGAAACAAAATAGGATTTTTTGTACTCACCGTAAAATCCTTTTCTCTGTCGTCCATGGACGGACACAGCCTTCTCAATTCTTGACATATGGGTTATGTTCCTATTCATAGGAGAGGACTAGGCAGAACATGTTAGATATTTAAACACATTACATTAATCAGAGTTGAACAGCCCCGCCCAGGGGGCGGTCCCTCCAGACATAACCCTCCGCCCTGCAGTCAGCAGCTCAGTTCGTAACAAGCAGTACGAACCTAAAAAGGAGGGGTGGGTGCTGTGTCCATCCATGGACGACAGAGAAAAGGATTTTACGGTGAGTACAAAAAATCCCATTTTCTCTTTTCGACCATGGACGGACACAGCCTTCTCAATTCTTGACATATGGGACGTCCCCAAGCAGTGTCAAAAAAAAACGAGGGGTGGGAACAGTATAACAGTATCAAAAACAACTAACTTCACCCCAAAACAAGCAGAGCTCCTCAACGGAGGAGTTGCAACCCTAAACAGCCGCCTGCAAAACCTTGCGGCTGAAGGAATCATCTGAAGATGCACTCACATCAACCTTGTAAAATTTTGAGAAAGTGTGCACTGACGACCAAGTCGCCGCTTTGCACACCTGAGAGACAGATGCTTGATGTCGGAAAGCCCAGGAAGCACCAATTGCCCTGGTTGAATGTGCAGTGACCGGAAAGGGGGGCGCGCGCCCCTTAAGGGCATAGGCCTGTATTACGGTCTGCCTGATCCACCGAGAAATGGTGACCGACGAGACCGCCAGGCCCTTTTGTGGACCAGATACCGACACAAATAGTGAGACAGACCCCCGAAACGGAGCTGTAACAGACAAGTACACCCGCAAGGCACGTACCACGTCTAAAGTATGGAGCGCAGTCTCCCTGGGATGCGACGACCGAGGGCACAAGGACGGTAGCACAATGTCCTCATTTAGGTGAAAAGTCGAAACCACCTTCGGAAGGAAAGAGGGCTGCGGGCGTAGCACCGCCTTATCCTTATGGAGGACCAAGTATGGTAACTTTCAAGACAAGGCCGCCAATTCAGAAACCCTTCTGACAGATGTAATGGCCACTAGAAAAGCCACCTTCTGAGTAAGTGTCAAGAGAGGAATCTCTCTGATGTTCTCAAAAGGAGGTTCCTGAAGAACCGAGAGCACCAGATTTAAATCCCATGGAGGAAGAGGTGGTCTAATTGGAGGAGCCACATGTCGAACCCCCTGCACAAAGGTACCCACCAGAAAAAGGGGTCGCCAAAGGTCATTGAAAGAAAATAGCCAGGGCTGAAATCTGACCCTTAATGGTGCTTAAGGCAAGTTTCTGATCCACTCCACGCTGTAAAAACAGCAGGATCCTGGAAACTGAATATGTCTGTGGACGCCACTCCATCTCTTCACACAGAGATGTAGGCCTTCCACGTACGATGGTAGATCTTCCTGGAAGAAGATTTCTGTGCCCTCAGCATTGTTGGAATGACCGAATCCGAAAGGCCTCGGTCCCTTAGTACCTGGCTTTCAATAGCCATGCCGTTAAAGCCAGCGACTGTAAAGCTGGATGAAGTATGGGACCTTGAGACAGAAGGTCCTCCTGCATTGGCAGGAGCCAGGGTACGTCCACCACCAGGCGCACGAGGTCGGCGTACCAAGGACGCCGGGGCCAATCTGGAGCAATTAGAATCACCGGGATCCCCTCGGTCTCCACTCTGCGGAGCAGATGAGGAAGCAACTTCAGTGGGGGATAGGCATAAATTAGCCGATACTGACCCCACAGGGCCACCAACGCGTCTGACGCGTCTGCCCAGGGATCTCTGGACCTGGCCACGAATCTCGACACCTTGCGATTGAGTCGAGAGGCCAGGAGGTCCACGTCCGGCGTGCCCCACCTCCGGCAAAGGAGTTGAAACACCTCCGGATGCAATGACCATTCCCCCTAGTCTAGCATCTGGAGACTCAGATAGTCCGCCTGCCAGTTTTCTACGCCCGGAATGTAGACGGCCGACAGAGCCGGCACGCTTCTTTCCACCCACTGCTGGATGTGAGCGACCTTGGACGCTCCAGCCGAGCTCCTTGTTCCCCCCTGAAGGTTGACATAAGCCACTGCTGTGGCGTTGTCAGACTGAACCCTGATTCGTCCGGAGTCCAGCGACCCTGGGCCGACTGGACTCCTCAGACTCCCCCCCCCCCCCCCGCAACCTGTAAGGCTGGCGTCCATCATAATCACAGTCCAATGGAAGGGAAGGAACAACTTCCCGGACTGAAGAGCCGGGGACCTCAGCCACCAACTCAGAGAAGCCCTGACCAGGCGACGGACCTGAATCTGATGATCCAGAGACAATGGAGATTTGTTCCATTTGGACAGGATCTCCCTCTGCAAGACTTGAGTGTGGAATTGGGCATACGGTACTTTCTCGAAGGAGGCTACCATGAGACCCAGAACACGCATGCAAACATGGAGAGACGACCATTTGCGGGATGTCAACAACCTCACCGGAGACTGGAGATTCTGCAATTTTTGCAAAGGAAGGAAGACTCGCCACCTTGGAGTCCAGCATCAACCCTAGATACTCCAAACGCTGAGTCGGCGTCAGGACCGACTTCTGAATGTTTAACACCCAACCGAATTCTTGGAGGGTCTGACTGGCTATAGCCACATCTTCCTCTAATTCTGAGCCAGAAGCTGCTCTCAGAAGAAGATCATCTAAGTAGCCCACGATAGCAATGCCTCGCTGTCTCAGCAAAGCCAGAATCGGGGCGAGCACCTTGGTGAAAACCCTCGGTGCTGACACTAGGCCAAAGGGAAGAGCCACAACCTGATAGTGGTCTAGGCCAAAGGGAAGAGCCACAACCTGATAGTGGTCTTCGCCGATTGCAAAGCGCAGAAACCTCTGGTGTCTTGTGCAGATTGGGACATGCAAGTATGCGTCCTTGATGTCCAGGGATGCCAGAAAGTCCCCCGGATGGAGCGCAGCAACCACTGAACGAATGGATTCCATGCGGAACTTTTACAAAGACATTTAAGGCTTTGAGGTCCAGGATCGGACGAACTCCGTCCTTCTTTGGGACCACGAACAGATTCAAATAAAATTCCTGAAACCTCTCTTCCAGTGGTACAGGTAAAACCACTCCGGCCCTTAGAAAATCTTGCACTGCCCCCAATAGGGCAGACCGACGAGCCGGAAGAAGAGGGAGATTTGAGGGAAATAATCTGTTCGGCGGACAGGAAAGAAACTCGATCTTGTACCCCGAAGTGACCACCTCACAGACCCCCTGGTCGGAGAGCAGGGAGGTCCACCGTGCCGTGAACCCGCAAAGCCATCCCCCCCACCCATGAGTCGGGCAGGGGCAAAAAACTTCATGCAGTGGCAGGCTTGTTTGCTGGCTTGTTGGGCTTGCGCACCCAGGGACGCTTCTGTCCCCCAGCTGGACCTTTTTCAGCTTGGGAGGCTCTACCCGCGGACCCTGACTGACGAAAATACAGCTTCGGCGTGAGAAAGGAAGGACCCGGCTTATGGCGCGGCTCTTTCACCTTAGTGGACTGAGGGAGAAGAGTGCTCTTACCTCCAGTGACATCCTTAATAATGTCATCCAAAAAGCCTCCCACCTTTGAAGGGCAAGTCTGCCAAGGCTTTTAGACCAGCATTTCAGCCAAATTAAGCGACGCATTACCACCACAGATACAGAGGCCCTGGAGATTAAGGGGGCCGCATCCAGAGTGGCATCACAGACATACACAAGTCCCTGCACCAACTGGTCGGCCAGTCTTACACACTCCGGAGGGAGCTGATGTTCCTCCACAGTCTGGTGCAAAATCTTTGCCCAGTCAGTGAGTGTCTGAGACACCAAGGTTGCAGCCAAAATAGGCCGCAACGCAGACCCCAGCAAGGTGAACATGGACCTGCTCAGCGTCTCGGACCTCCCATCAGTATGGTCCTTAAATGCAGGGGTCTCCTCTACAGGGAGAGTGGTTACTTTATTTAACCGAGCGACCGGGGGGTCAACAACCGGAGGAGAAGCCCATTTCTTCAAAAGGCTCTCCTTAAAAGGATACCTGACCGCCAGGCACTGAGGGACCACAAAGGACTTCTGCGGCTTTTCCCATTTCTTATCTATGAATTTATCAAAGAAGGACACATAGGGAAACACCTTCACAGAGCGGGTCAAATTGTGTGACCCAAAAGAGACTGACCCCTCTGTGGACGCCTCAGCTGCACCTTCCAGCTTAAGGGAGTCCCTCACAGCATTGATAAGCGCACCAACAAGTGCCCTGTCATGCGCTGACCCAGGGCCGAGGCAGGAGCACTAGTACTTACCCGTCCTGCGAGGACTTGCTGGTGCATCCCTGACAGGCCTACAACCGAGTCGAAGTAGCTGTCGGCCCGGTCCACTGTGAGTGAGACAACAATCAGCCCAGTCATATGTGGACCCCGGAGCATGTGCTCACCGGCCACCCCTGGAGTCATGGGGCACATTGTGGCAGAACCATAGCAAAGCTAAGGACTGGCACGCTCGATGGCCTGAACTGGGAAGACTACAAGGATCTATAATATCCAGCCTGTCGCCCAGCCGGCAGTTGATAGAAGATATCACAAAAAATAAATAAAAAATTCTTCAGGACTCTTGGCCCAAAGGGAGCCACGTCCTTCTCCTCTGCTAGGCAGAAAAAAACTGAGCTGCTGACTGCAGGGCAGAGGTTTATGTCTAGAGGGACCGCCCCCTGGGCGGGGCTGTTCAACTCTGATTAATGTAACATGTGTTTAAATATCTAACATGTTCTGCCTAGTCCTCTCCTATGAACAGGAACATAATCCACATGTCAAGAATTGAGAAGGCTGTGTTTGTCCATGGACGAAAAGAGAAAATGGATTTTTGCGTTAAATACTTTGAATCCTGCTGGTCTCAATTTAGACAAAGATTTGAAATGTTTTATTTCCAAATGTTTAATATTTTATTGTTTTTAGAATAATGTTAGGTTGGTCAGATTTATTTGTGCTTGCACTGGATTCATCCAATCAGATTGAACCAATTTTTGGGTTATATGCGCGTTCCATTGGTATTCTTGATCTTTACCACAAGGTGGCCCTGTACCATCCACTTAATAGTAGTGGATGGCCCAAATAGAACCATCTAGTCATAGTTTTTCTTTTAGGAGTTATACCCATTTTGACCACTAGATGTCCCCACCTGGAAGGAAACATGTACATCAGCTTTAAAGTGATATTAAAGCAGAACTATAGGCAAAACACTTTTTTTTCATTTCGGCTAGAGTAAGGCCCCATGCACACAGGGCGTTTTTACAGCCACGTTTTTTTACAGCTTAAAAACGCCTGTCCATGTTTTGTAAACATTTTTTGACCTTTTTTAAAAAAAAAAATCTCTGAGCTCAAAAACGCAAATCGCAGCGTTTTTGCGCGTTTAATAGCGTCGGGCGTTTTTGCAGCTCAAACCTGGAGCTCCAGAACGCACTGGAATTGTTTTTTTTTTGCAGCTGGAAAATGCCTATGCCACTTGGAGCTCATAAAAGCTCTATGTGTGCATGACACAATAGAATAACATGGATGGGCGTTTTGCAGCTGTAAAAAAAAACGTCTAACGCTGCTGTTAGCAGCTGCAAAAACGCCCTGTGTGCATGGGGCCTAAGGGAGCGTTATAACCCGTCAGATTTTTTTTTCGCCATCTGTGTCCCATTGCAGAGATTTTACTTCACTTCCTGTTCCATAGCCAAACAGGAAGCAATAGGAAATCCCTCCAAATGAAGGGATTTCATTGGAGAGAACACCAGAACTAGTGTCCCCATTGGAAGATTTCCCCTCTTACTTTTTTGGGGACAACCCAAAATTTGGGATTTTCTTTTACTTTCACTTTCAATAATAGTAAACAGGACAAATAGAGAGGGAAAACCTCCCTAAGGCCCCTTTCACACTGGGGCGTTTTTCATGCGGTTTAGCGCTAATAATAGCGCTGTTATACCGCATGAAAAAATCCTGCCCTGTGCCTTCAATGTGAAAGCCCGAAGGCTTTCACACTGAAGCGGTGCGCTAGCAGGACCGCTCCAAAAGTCCTGCTAGCCGCTTCTTTACAGCGGTAAAGGAGCGGTGTGTTCACCGCTCCTTTACCGCGGTCTCCCATTGAAATCAATGGGACAGCGCGGTAATACCGCCCGCAAACCGCGGCAATAGCCGCGGTTTGCGGGTGGTATTAACCCTTTTTCGGCCGCTAGCGGGGGTTAAATTAACCCCCCTAGCGACCGCATACCGCGGTAAGAACGACAGTATAGCAGCGCTAAAAATCGCGCTGCTATACCGCCACCGCACCTGCCCGCCCCAGTGTGAAAGGGGCCTAATGGTGGCACAGACAGCAATAAAAATGGACAGGTGTTCTAATCCCTCTCCATCCAAACAAAAAAAAAAAAAAAAGTTTGCCTTTAGTTGTACTTTAAAATCATGTTTTAATGCGGGTTTAAAAATAACAAACATGTCATACTTACCTGCTCTGTGCAGTGGTTTTGCACAGAGCAGCCCAGATCCTTCTTTTCTCAGGTCCCTCGCAGGCGCTCCTGTCCCCTCCCCCCTGCCGAGTGCCTCCACAGCAAGTAGCTTGCTATGGGGGCACCCGAGCCGAGCCGCTGCTCTGTGTTCATTTAGACACGGAGATGTGGTAAGTATTAGGGGGGCTTCTGCACACAGAAGGTTTTTTATCTTAATGCCACTTTAACTAAACTTTTTAGATGGAATCATTTTATATAAAAAAAAAAAATTATGAATGATTTAATATATTTAGTATAGATATGTTTTAGGGAAGTTGATTGTATTTTGGATGTAGAATGGTCCTGATCTTGATTAGATGGAGCAGGAGCAAGATGGCGGCATTGCTGTATATTTATGGGAAGTGATGTGTTGGGGCATGCGACCCCTGCCCTGATGCTGATGAAACGTTGTTTCCGGTCGTTGGATCGCAAACCGGCGTCCTCTGTTTCTATGCCGTTACATGCCTGAGCATTCTATATTGATTCAAGTTCATTTTTAATTTTTTTTTTTATAAAACTGGATATTACTACACTAAGGCCCCTAACACACTGAGGCGTTGAAAAAAATTATGATTTTTTTCCCGCGATTTTACCGCGTTCGCGGTAAAAATAGCACTAACGCCTATGCGGTTTTATCGCGTTCGCAGTAAAATAGCGCTAACGCCTATGTGTTTTACCGCCTTATTCATTTCAATGGAGATAGGCGTTTTTACAGCGCTATTTTTAGCGCCCTAAAGATGCTCCAAAAAAGCTGTTTGCAGGATTTTTTCCAACGCACAGCCAGCAAAACGCCTCCGTGTGAAAGCCCTCAGGGCTTTCACATTGAGAATGATGGGGCAGGATTATTTCAGGCATTTTTAAAGCGCTATTTTTACAGCCAAAACGTAGTAAACACGCCTCAGTGTGAAAGGGGCCTTAGAGGTTTCACTACTTTTTTCCCCTTGCAGGTGAGTTCTGTACAGAGTCTCTTAAAGGTGCAGGAGTACCATCAAGTATATGGTGAGATCTAGTTGTCCATGTGTACAGGATACCATTAGCTGCCTGAAAATCGAACAGATGCAAGTTGGAACACCCGTTTGGCATACTTTAAGCGAGTTCTAACCTTCTTTGAGAAAGCAGGTCATATATTTCTGGTGAGTGTGGTGTGTTTGTACCGGAAATAAAAGAAAGAGCAATATTCTCCTGGGTGTCACTTTCCATGATTGAATGCATTTATTGGCACTGAGCACTAATTAGGATTTTATTGTATGGACTTTTTTGCACAATTGTTTATTTAATACCATTTATATATACAGTCATGCTCGAAACTGTTGGCACCCCAGAAATTTTTCCAGAAAATCAAGTATTTCTCACAGAAAAGTATTGCAGTAACACATGTTTTGCTATACACGTTTATTCCCTTTGTGTGTATTGGAACAAATCAAAAAAAGGGAGGAAAAAAAGCAAATTGGACATAATGTCACACAAAACTTCAAAAATGGGCTGCTCAAAATTCTTGGCACCCTTAACTTAATATTTGGTTGCACACCCTTTTGAAAAAATAACTGAAATCAGTCGCTTCCTATAACCATCAATAAGCTTCTTACACCTCTCACCCGGAATTTTGGACCACTCTTCCTTTGCAAACTGCTCCAGGTCTCTCTTATTGGAAAGGCGCCTTTTCCCAACAGCAATTTTAAGATCTCTCCACAGGTGTTCAATGGGATTTAGATCTGGACTCATTGCTGGCCACTTTAGAGCTCTCCATCGCTTTGTTGCCATCCATTTCTGAGTGCTTTTTGACATATGTTTGGGGTAATTTTCCTGCTGGAAGACCCAAGATCTCGGACGCAAACCCAGCTTTCTGACACTGGGCTCTACAGTGCGACCCAAAATCCTTTATTAATCCTCAGATTTCATGATGCCTTGCACACATTCAAGGCACCCAGTGCCAGAGTCAGCAAAACAACCCCAAAACTTCAATGAACCTCCACCATATTTCTCAGTAGGTACCGTGTTCTTTTCTTTGTAGGCCTCATTCCGTTTTGGGTAAACAGTAGAATGATGTGCTTTACCAAAAAGCTCTATCTTGGTCTCATGTGTCCACAAGACGTTTTCCCAGAAGGATTTTGGCTTACTCAAGTACATTTTGGCAAACTGTAGTCTTGCTTTTTTATGTCTCTGTGTCAGTAGTGGGGTCCTCCTGTGTATCCTGCCATAGCCTTTCATTTAAATGTCGACGGATAGTTCGCGCTGACACTGATGTTCCCTGAGCCTGCAGGACAGCTTGAACTTCTTTGGAACTTGTTTGGGGCTACTTATCCACCATCCGGACTATCCTGCGTTGCAACTTGCAACCTTTCATCAATTTTTTCTCTTCTGTCCACGCCCAGAGAGATTAGCTACAGTGCCATGGGTTGCAAACTTCTTGATAATGTTGCACATTGTGGACAAAGGCAAATCTAGATCTCTGGAGATGGACTTGTAACCTTGAGATTGTTGATATTTTTCCACAATTTTGGTTCTCAAGTCCTCAGACAGTTCTCTTCTCCTCTTTCTGTTGTCCATGCTTAGTGCGGCACACAAAGACACACAATGCAAAGACTAAGTGAACTTCTCTCCTTTTTATCTGCTTTCAGGTGTGATTTTTATATTGCCCACACCTGTTACTTGCCCCAGGTGAGTTTAAAGGAGCATCACATGCTTGAAACAATCTTATTTATCCACAATTTTTAAAGGGTGCCAAGAATTTTGACCAGCCCATTTTTGGAGTTTTGTGTGACATTATGTCCAATTTGCTTTTTTTCCTCCCTTTTTTTGATTTGTTCTAATGCACACAAAGGGAATAAATATGTGTATAGCAAAACATGTGTTACTGCAATACTTTTCTGTGAGAAATACTTGATTTTCTGGAAAAATTTCTGGGGTGCCAACAATTTCGAGCATGACTGTATACTTCTTTGCACTGAGCACTTTAATTCAGGACTGGATAACAAACATTTTGCATAATTGTTTATTTGAGAGTTATAAGACTGCGGTCTAGTTTTCATTTCTTTACAATCATTGGCTTAATCAAGCTGTAAGATGTGTAGCTCTTTTATGTGTATATTTAAATGTAAATTTTTTGGTTTTGGTTCATTGATTATGTGCTAGGTGCACATTTTTATACCATTAGGTCACATTTATTTTTGCGCTTGTGTAGATCAATAACTTAAGCACTACATTTTCCCATATGCCAGTCACCACCTTGCAGACCTCATCTCCACTCAACTATGCACTACATGCAAAAGCAAAAGCAAAAAAAACACATCAGTGTTAGGGTAGAAGCAGAAATAGTAACCCAGCATCCTCAAAACGCTAACAATGCTTACCATTACATTAATAAGATGTAAGTATAGGTGTGCTGTAACTGATAAGGTTTGTTCTCTGAGTGTACACTTTTTGCACATTCAGTGACTGTATCTGCCCTCACTGTGTGTGTATCTGCATTCCATTTGCTGTGTGCTGAAATTGTTGGTGGCCCACAGTTACTCTACAGTGACAAAAGATGAGAAGCAGGCACGCAACGCACAGTATATATACCAATCCATAGAGGCCCCAGTTCACAAGTTACAGGAATTAAAGGATCTGCTACAGATGGCTTGAGGCCAGATACCACAGCATACATTCAGAGGTCTAGTGGAGTCCATGCTTCCACGGGTTAAGACCGTTTTGGAAGCAAAAGTGGACCTACTCAATATAAGGTGGGTAGTCATTTACAATAATAACAAGTTATTGCTGATCGGTGTACACAGGCAGTCCCCAGGTTACAAACAAGATTCTGTAGGTTTGTTCTCAAGTTGAATTTGTATGCAAGTTGGAACAGGTACATTTTTTTTTTTTTTTTTAAACGCCATCCATAAACATTTTTTTAAAGATTTTTTGGGATAGTTTAGGGAAGGGTTAACACACCTGTAATGTTTGTTTTTCTGTCTGTGCCCCGGGTCAGAATATTTCACCACACTTTGTCCCTGTGACAACTGGATTTGAAAATTTTGGGTTATCGTGGAAAGGAGGATTGGCGATAAAGCTTCAGTGGAGACACTTTTTTCCCCCATGATAGTTCTTACAGGAGTGAATTTCCCCTCCTAGGGGTAGATTTACTGTCACTTCCTGTTGTCTCCCCCCATTTGTAAGTATGAGTCGGATGTTTGTGTATGTATATATATATATATATATATACATATACACACACACAGACATATACATATATACACACACACACACATATATACTGTATACACACACACACATATAATATGAAGAGCTGGCTATCCACCAATATAAGCAGAACACGGGAGATATTCACCGGATGCTTTCTCTTTCAGCCACGATTTTGTCCCTCTCCTGAAATGCCCAATCTCGTCTGCATTTAGCTACTTCAGCCTCCTGTGTGGCTTCCTTTAGTTCATGGCTCATGGCTTCATACTGCTTCCTTAGAACTTCAATCTCTTTGTTGGCTCTTTCCATGTCTAGAGTGGCAGAATCCTGAATCTACAAGAAACAAAAGCAAAGGTCATTTTGAAGAACAATTTAGAAGGGAAAAAAAGGATCAATACAAAACAACTCCACAGTATATGTTTACATCAGAACCAGCCCCAGTGCAATCTGTACACAGCTAAATTGCTTTCTACAAATAAGACAAAAACAAACACCACTTAGGCTAGACTCGCATATCTATGGCTAATGAGCGCATGAAAAAAAAACTGCGTGCATTCCCAACCCAGAGACCAACACGCTGCACTTTAGCGGATGGAATGGGTTGCCATTAATGAATGGCTCTCCTATGCATCGGCACCTGCAGAGTGTTTCTGCATGTGCCAATCCGCATCCTGTGGCGCAATCTTAAACAAAAAAAAGTCTAAGGCTTCTTTCTCACTGTTCCCATGCATAGGGCAGCCCTTTGAAATGAATGGGATGTCCTACATGCAGAACACAGCTGCACAGATCTGAATGGCGCCTGACTGGTAATTACATTACCTTACTTATAAAAGGTTAGGTACACGTAAAATAAATACTTTGAATATGTGTGTGTGGGGTAACACTGAAGCTTCCCCTCTTCATGAAAGGAGTGAAAGAGTGAGGGTCCTTTCTCACCATACTGTACATTAAACCTCACTGCACCGCATCAGAAATTGACGTGCAATTTTATTTCTCTTCATATCGTTAATTGTTTTGCGTTTACATGTGTTCATGTGTGTTGCGTTAAAATGCAGACAGACTGTATTTTTACACAACACACGTATACATCATTGTGGCGTGAACAGAGCACATAGAAAACCCTGGTATTCTCTGTACACTTGCAGTGAATTGGGTTGATCCAGTGCAGAAAATGCCGGTCACTTCACACAATGTGAATGAGCCCTTAAAGTAACCTTGTCATAAGTGAAATATGGGGTCTGCAATTTTTGACCCTCTTCTGAAAATACTATTTGCCTAGTTTCTATGCTGATCCACTGGCTTCAATAATTATGGCAACCCCCTGCCCAAGAACAGTAATGCAGATCATAATGCTTGCATACTTGTTCTGGGTCAGTAACTTGGTTTGAAAGAAAGGTCACCAGCAATAGCTAGGCAACTAGCATTGTCAGGAAAGGTGAGCAATGGCAGTCTCAATGTTTGTCTGATTACCAGTTTACTTTAAATGGTTATATTTAAAGCTAAACATCAGGCACATAAGACACAATAAATGCAGCTACATATTCATAAAAATTTTTATAAATGTGTTATTTAAAACTAGTGTATGTACCCAAATGTGACTTAAACCTCCTGTACAGTGGAACTCAGACTGGAATAGGGAAGGACAGCATTAGCAGCCAATGAGGCGTGCTGAGTGACAAAAACACATTAACAGATGGAGAGAGCAAAATGGGTGAATTCATCAGTCTGCTGCTGCACCTTCACTGTCCAATCACTGACTGGGGGTCAGGAGATGACCTAGCTGCATCAGAGAAAAATCAGATCACCAACCAGGCTGTGCTAATGTTAGGACAGAAAAGAAAGAAACACAGATCCTTTGGCATGCGAAACAGTTCCAATATATCCAATTCATATATAATTTACTGGTTTGTCTAAAGTTCAGCTTTAACGATCTGCAGCTCCTCCATTTAAAACATGGTCATGTTTTTCCAGAATGCTTAAATAAGGCGGCCAAAAATTCTTCAGAAAAAGCTTAAAGCTATATTTTCAGAATTTATTAAAAAAACGAACCATAATAATTAAATTCACCATCTTATTCTGCAAATGGAACAACAATGAGAAAATAAATGTGCTGCGCTGTTACAAAACAAACAATACAAATGACATATATGTGTGACACTTAATAAAAATCAGCAAGTAACAATTGTGCAAAAAAAAAATGTTATTACGCAAGTCAAATACATTCTATGTAAAAAGTAAAAAACAATCATAAAAGTGAAAAAGATTTTTTCCCAGAAAGTGCAGAAGATATGCATAACTGAAAAACCTTTTTATATTGACCCACACAACAAAAAGGTCCAAATTGTACAACAGCCTATCAGTCAGATCTAGTACACCCTCTACTTGATCTTCCCAAGGATAAGTCTCATACAATCCACAATGACAATTAGAGATCCAGTGAAGTGTATGAGGCTTATCCCTGGGAAAAACAAGCAGAGGGTGTATTAGACCTGACAATGTACAACAGCGTATTTGGACCCTTGTATAATATAATAAGGTAAGAGCATACCCTTTTTTTTTTTTAGTTGCGCATATCTTCTGCACTTGCTGGAAAGAAGCTGGTTCACTTCTGTGAGTGTTTTTTTGGACTTTTCACTTACAGAGACTTGATTGGATTAACGTAATAATTTGTTTTTTGTTGATTGATTTTTATTGTGGTTCACACATATATGTCATTTGTATTGATTATTTTGCAACAGCTCAGCGCATTTCATTTTCACATCTTTTGAGAGTGGTTTAGTCAACTTTTTTGCTAGCAGCTTTATTTGTATATGGGTGCGCAGGATTTTTTATTTAGAAATGATACAACCATACTGGAAGTACCTGTCTGGCTTGATAGTACTCCCTTAGTAGGTGATCCCTCTGTATGAGGGCCTCTGTCCTTTCTTTCCTCGCCACATCCCTTTCTTCTTTCACAGTCTCTATGTCCTTACAGGCTTGGTCCAACTCCTTCTGTGCTTCTGCCTTGTCTTTCACCTCATGGCAATACTTCTCAAGAAGCTCATTCCTTTCAAAAATTGCCCTGTCCCGTTCTACCAGGGCAGAATTTAATTCCTACACAAAGGAAGACACCAGTATCAAAGTTATAAAGCCAATGACATAGACCGTGATACATCAGCCAATATCACAAAACAGATTGGCATACACCTATTTTGCCCATTGGGATCTCCATCTCATCTACGTTTTCGCAAACACGGCTCTTGCTCTACAACAGTTCTGGCTACACTGTCTGACTTGAAACCATCTAACTCATTTGCACACAAAAAATGTTTTTCCTTAATGTGAACCTTTTCATTTCACAAGAATTTAAACACGGTGGAACCTTCACAATCTGCTCTGATTAGATGTTTAAAGGTCACTGCTTCTTTCCTCAATACCAACAAAATTAGGACACTAAAGTGCTGTTATTGCAAATTTCAACTTTGTCTTCATGGAATTCCCCCTGCCCTCTGACAAATGCCTACTGCCCTTAAATAAGCAATGATACTTCGCTAACCCTGGTAAGGCTAGGGTGTCTGACATGCGGGCTGTGACGCACAGCCTGGCTTGACAATCCTACACTGTTAAAAGGTGAGAGGTATCGTTCCTTGGCAAACCTTTAATAAAATGCTTTCTCTTTATTAAAAAAGAAAAAAAAAAAAAGTGTAAGAGGATATCATTTAATGCTGAAAATGCACAAATATATTGTCCATGAGCCTATTGGTTCATATCTGGCAACTGTTTCTGTAAACACTGGCAAAAGAAATGGTTGTTTGAAAGGAAACTGAACATTGGAAGCTGAGACTAAAAAAGGCGAGCAAAGAGCAAAAAAACTTGTTAGCAGTCTGGTCTTATTGTTGCCAAGTACTCACTTACGATATTCTTAACTCATACTTTACTCACTTACGATACCTTGTTCCATACTGTGTTTCTGTGTCGACGCAGTCATCCTGGTTAAGGCAGGGCTCTGCTTCCTCATGTCAGAGCCTCCAGCAAGGAAAACCATGAGCAGCACAGTATCATCAACTCTCATTAGGGGCTTGTTCACACCAGTCCTGTGTGGCTACATTGGGTAGTGTTGCCCAACACAATCCCAATGCAAGGACAAAGCAATACATTTTTATGCAATGCAGCATTGTTTTGTATAGGGCCTGTTGACACCAACACCCTGTTTTGATGTGCAGTTGGATAAAATGATGCAGGCATACCATTTTTGCAATGCAGCATGTTACAACAAGTTGCAACACACTAACACATTAAAGGAGTGTAATTTATTGAAGCTAAAAAAAAAAAAAACTACAAGTGTAACAACTCATAACATTGTAACATTTGACTTTGCTGGTGTGAATGAGCCCTAAGACAGGTCTAATATCTCACACTGCACATATACAGCAGTATCTAGGCACACTCACATACCAGGAGGTGCACTGGCATTTTTCAGCATAAACTCCAGACAAACTCTGGATTTTTCAGAATACTGCTAAGGCATACTTAACATTTTTAGATGTTCCCTAGAACATAGAAAATGTTTAGATAAAAAGAGGGAGCTGCGCCAATAGATTTAAAAATTCACATCAGTCCCTAGGACGACACAAAAACGCTGGTATATACCAGTCCTCAAATAAGAAGCCAAGTATCAGAAAAGACCATAAGCTATACGATAGTCCATATGTCTTGTAAGATGACACCACAGTGCTTGATACAAACGGAGTGCCCACCACAGTAAATCAAATGGCTGCTTACCAGAAAGCAAGCAAAGATGCGCATTCGGCTATAACCCAGCCACGGCCTTTAGCTTGCATGCAGAGTATTGATAACAGGACACAGACCAGACACCCAGGACACTTCTCCAGCGTAACATACACTCCTTGGCTGTAGCACAAGCTCCGTATTGCGTTTGGACCAACCTCTCCAACCACTGACCCTCATGGTGGTGTCTGGTGTCTGGTCTGTGTCCTGTTATCAATACTCTGCATGCAAGCTAAAGGCCACGGCTGGGTTATAGCTGAATGCGCGTCTTTGCTTGCTTTCTGGTAAGCAGTCATTTGATTTACTGTGGTGGGCACTCCGTTTGTATCAAGCACTGTGGTGTCAGCTTACAAGACATATGGACTATCGTATAGCTTATCGTCTATTCTGATACATGGCTTCTTATTTGACTGTATGTACCAGCGTTTTTGTGTCGTCCTAGGGACTGATGTGAATTTTTAAATCTATTGGCGCAGCTCCCTTTTTTTTATCTGTTCTAATTGTGTGTATCTCACTAGTGCTGCTGCCTTTGTTTTTATTTATATTTTTGTCTAAGCGCAGTTTTTTCTGTTTATAATAGAAAATGTTTAGTTTTTAAGTTCAGGTCCACTTGAACATGTACAGGTTTTTCAATACATAATGTACACTTAAATATACCTGTCTAAGAGCTTCCATCTCCTCGCTGGCAACTCTCTTCTCACAGGATGTATTTTTCAGCCTTCCTTGTGCTAGCTCAAGCTCAGTTTGCATCTTATCCATCTCTTTAATTACTTGGTCCCGCTCACTCATGATTAGACGATACTCGTTGAACACGGAGTCTCTCTCCTCTTTGTATTTCTCTGCATCTTTGGCTGCCTTGAGTTGCATGGTCTTAAATCGAGTAGCCTCTGCTTGCAGCCTTTCCACGTCTCTCTGCAGCTCCTTGTTCTGTAAAGAGGTTTTATTCAGTTCCTGCTGGATGGAGTCGTACCTGCAGAAATAATGATCATAAGTAAACTGATAATCAGCATTGGAGTACATTGTAGTCATGTGTAAAGGGCTATTCCACGACATCGTTCTGTATACAGCATTTTGTTGAAACTTCCACTATACTATTTTATTGGTTTTAATGTAAATTGCAAATAAAAAATGTTGTGTCATTTTAACAGTTATATGGTTGTTGACTTTGCACCTAGAAAATCTTACTTTTAGCTTTTAGGCCCCTTTCACACTGGAGCGGGAGCGGCAGTGGCGGTGGTAAAGCGCCACTATTTTTAGCAACGCTTTACCGCCAATTCCGTGGCGCTAGACGGCCCCTAGCGGTGCGGTTTTACCCCCCCCCGCTAGCGGCCGGAAAAGCGTTAAAAACCTCTGCAGAGGCGCATTGCCGGCGGTATAGCCGCGGTGTCCCATTGATTTCAATGGGCAGGAGCGGTGGAGGAGCAGCATACACACACCGCTCCAAAGATGCGGCTCCCTAGGGCTTTCAAACTGGAGAAACAGCAGCCGCTGTTTCAGGCCGGTTTGTAGGCGCTATTTTCAGCGCAATAGCGCCTGCAAACCGCCCCAGTGTGAAAGGTGTCTAAACAATTGAAGCATTAAATGTCATTTGTGTGTTTTCTATACTTCATAGCCATGGTATCTATCAAACGCAAAATTAGACAAGTCTAAAATATACTTCATACTCATCCTGTTGTTATAGCTATATATGTTATAGGCAAATAAAACATTTGGAAATATTAATGTTTATACCAGCTCACCCCTACCTTCTGATTGAAGAGGTGTACTGGTGTTGGAGGTGCATTGCACTGTCCCTCTGCTTTAGCAGACCCTCTAACTGTTTCTGCAGGCTCCTCTTCTCTTCCTCGCTCTGCTCCAAACGCCCTAAATCCAAATTATGGCTGGACACCTTCTCATTGTACTGTTTCCGTAAAGTGTCATAGTCTTTCTTCACAATTTCAAGCTTGTCCAAAGCAGTGTCATACAGCTTGTTAATGAGTTCAGAAGAGCCGTTCTGTTTTACCACCTACAGCAGAAAAACGGAGGCCAAGACAAATACCGAAAATATTTAGCTGAAATCCATTTGAGGATTACCATTTATAAAAGTACTTTTTTTGGAATGTTAAGAGTTAGTCCCTGGAACTAGGATCTCATCACACATCACATACATATGTATCTCATGTCAAAGCTTATAAGCAGATCAGAAATAGAAGTTAAAGATAAAACACTCCAAATCATTTTTCTCTGTATAAGACAAAGACATTTTTTACCTATAAAAAAAAAAAATATAGGATTTTTGTACTCACCATAAATCCTTTTCTCTGAAGACCATGGACGGACACAGCTCCTTTAGTCTTGACAAGTGGGTTATGTTCCGTCTATTAGAAGAGGACTAGGCAGACATGTTAGATATACAAAAACATGTAATTATACCAAAGCTGAACAGCCCCACCCAGGGGGCGATCCCTCTGGTCATAACCCCTCACCCTGCACTCAGCAGCTCAGTTCGTCAAAAAGCAGTACAAACTCAAAACAGGAGGGGTGGGGTGCTGTGTCCGTCCATGGACTTCAGAGAAAAGGATTTTACGGCGAGTACAAAAATCCTATTTTCTCTTTCGTCCATGGACGGACACATCTCCTTTAGTCTTGACAAGTGGGACGTCCCCAAGCAGTGTCAAAAAAACAAGGGGTGGGAACAGCAAACACACTTCACCCCAAACAAACAGAGCTCCTCAATGGAGGAGTTGCAAACTTAAACAGCCGCCTGCAAAACCTTTGCGGCCGAAGCAAGCATCCGCATATGCATGCACGTCAACTTTGTAAAATTTAGTGAAGGTGTGAACAGACGACCAGGTCGCCGCCTTACACACCTGTGAGACAGACGCTTGATGTCGAAAAGCCCAGGATGCACCAATCGCCCTGGTCGAATGCGCCGTGACAGGAAAGGGAGGCGACCGCCCTTTAAGGGCATAAGCCTAAATCACAATCTGTCTGATCCACTGAGAAATGGTGGCCGACGAGACCGCCAGGCCTTTCTTTGGACCAGTCACCGACGCAAACAGTGAGTCTGACCTACGGAGCCGCAGCAGACAGATACATTCCTTAGATGTGGTACGTGCTCTGGGGGTGTAACGCAACCTTTTTGGGATGCGACGGCCGAGGACACAAGGATGGAAGTACAATGTCCTCATTCAGATGAAAAGCCGAAACCACCTTCGGAAGAAATGAAGGCTGCGGGCATAGCACCGATTTATCCTTATGGAGGATCAAGTAGGGGGACTTGCAAGACAAGGCCTGTCAGAAACCCTCCTGACAGATGTAATGGCTACCAGAAAGGCAACTTTCTGAGAGGGTGTCAAAAAAGGAATCTCTCTGACGTTCTCAAAGGGAGGTTTCTGAAGTACCGACAGCACCAGATTCAAATCCCACAGGAGGTAGTGGTGGTCGAACCGGAGGAGCCACATGTCGGACCCCTTGCACAAACATTCTCACCAGTAAATGAGCCGCTAGGGGTCGTTGAAAGAAAACAACCAAGGCTGAAATCTGCCCCTTAATGGTGCTTAAGGCAAGTTTCTGATCCACTCCACACTGTAGAAACAGCAGGATCCTGGAAACCGAATAGGCCCGTGGATGCCACTCCATCTCCTCACACATAGAGGTGTATGCCTTCCACGTGCGATGGTAGAGCTTATGAGAAGATGACTTCCGTGCCCTCAGCATAGTTGAAATTACTGAATACGACAGGCCATGGTCCCTTAGTACCTGGCTTTCAATAGCCATGCCCTTAAAGCCAGCGACTGTAAAGCAGAATGAAGTATGGGACCTTGCGATAGAAGGTCCTCCCGCATCACTTTTTGGCTCTGAGGAAGAGGGTTCGCCTTCGCAACGCGTCAGCCGTAGCTGTTACACCTGTCATCTGGACTCTCTGGTGTCTGGTTCCAGCAGGAGGCAATTCCCATTGATGGAATGTTATACGTGCCTATTTTCATACTTGCTTTTCTTAAAGAATACCAATTATTCTGAAGAGGGCAGCAAGATCCCTGGTCATTTCCTTCCCTACGGAACACTCTGGTTGTGTCACTAAGAGACCAAACTTCCAAGCGCAGGAGATTGTTTGTGTGTCTGTGAAATTTCTATTTTGGGAACTCCAGCAGCTGGGAGATAGGTCTGAAGTGGTATATGAAGGTGCTTCGCAAATCTTGAGAATGGTATTGTCCATAGAAGAAAGACAACTTAGAAGAGACTCCTTGGCTAAAGGTTTTTTAAGCAGTATTGATGACTATGAGAAGCAACTCCAAGTATCGGAACATGTTGCAATCAACCAGGATATAACAACTAGAGAGGACAAGATGACATCAGCTTTTTACAAACTAAAGCATCTGCTGGAGAACGAAATGACTCAATGGTGGGACATTGTGTTGTTGGAGAAATATTTAGAGGTTAATAGAATACCTAGAGGGTTGAGAATTACCAAAACATGTGGGTTCCTTGAGAAGGATATTGATGAAGAATGGGTCAGAGAAATGAGGAAATTTAATAGATCCTGGCTCGAGTTCATCATTAGACAGAGGCAAAGGAATCTATTAAATATCAAAACTGATATCTCTAATATTCAGGAAGAATTGATAGCATTCACGGATCTAGAGTCCTTTGTAAGATGGGATACTAAAATTAATGAGGAGACAGGTGCCTTTGAAACAGAACTAATCAGTAAAAAATCAGGAAAATTTGAGAGGGATCGACAAGACTATGCCTTGGGCTGTGAGTTTAACTGGAAGAAACAGAGAGGTAAAGGGCCCCCTGCTATCGAACAGGAAGGGGCCAAGGACAAACATTGTAGACAGTCAAATCCTAATTACCAACATAATAATGACATGTATACCTCTCCCTCTCGTTCTGGTGATACACAGCGTAAAAGCACTAGGAGGAATGCCACTGGGAAAAATAATAGATATTGGAATAGAAATAAGAACAAGAATAGAGAAAAGGACAGAATTAGAGACACTAATACATTCAGCTATAGGGGTGCACATAGGAACACCAACGATACAGAAAGGTCCCACGGGTTTCCCTTGGAATATAGGGGCAATGACCATTTTCTACCTCCTCTGGTAACCAGAGAGGGACTTATAGAGCAGTGGAAAAAAGACCAACGGAATACTCAACCGCAAGGCCCTATGAGAGCCACAGAGTTAGATATGGCTCCGGGGGTTGATGTGACCTCAAACTATGTGGAGATGATGGATATTCCTGTAGTGGCTGGTGCCGCTTTGGAGTCGCCAAAAGAACAACGGGAGCTTTCTTCTAAATCAGGTCAAACGATAGGGAGTCAAAACATGTTGAGGGACATCACCAAAGCCAATGGCACCACCATCACACATAGCATAGAATCAAACAAAGAAAAGTCCTCGTCTTTTTTTGTGGATGGAGCTGCGGGGAAGCTGAAACCCGCAGCGTCGAAGAAAACAACATCAAAACTCCTATCCCCCCCAAATACCAGGGGACTAAAAAGCCAACGAGAAGAGGTAGGAGGGGAGGTAAGAAGTCGAAGAAGGGATCAGAAATAACTGAGGGATGCTCCACCATAAAAATCTATAACCTCTCAAAAAATGTGTTTACAGAAACAGAGTTAGATCTACTTAGAAAAGGTTTAAACTATGCCCCCGAAAGCCCCTCCAACCTCTTTGAGCTCTTTATCGATTTAAATAAATTCGTACGGAATTTAACCGTGAAACGTCATTATAGACTGAAAGAAATCAATAGAGGGACGAAAAAAGACGAAGAAGGAGAGGTACCATTACCGTCGTCCCCGTCTGATACATTGGAGAGAGAAATGCTTGAAATACTGGAGGAGCTATATATGGAAGGGGGACAAGAACTCCAAGGGGAGGCGTTTGTACCTGTCGAGGAGGTTGGAGCTATCATTAATACTTCGTTTAGACCAAAGTCTAGTTTCTATCCACATTGGAATAAAGGGAACTTTATCCCAACGTTCTATGAAATTGTTATGGATGAGTTTAGAAATCTCTGTGGGAAGAAAAAGATGGTTCAGGGTCATCAATTAGATCTAACAGGCCCTTTGAGCAGTCTAAAGAAAAACTCTGATGTGGTGATAAGAAAAGCCGACAAAGGCGGTGGGTTGGTGATTCAAGACAGAGAGCATTATTTAGAAGAAGCCTATAGACTGATTGGGGACACAAGTACCTATGAAAGACTCATGTGGGACCCTACGGCTATCTATAATGCTGAGCTTAAGAAGCTTTTGGATAAAGCCCTAGCGGATCAGATTCTGACCAAACACGAACACCAATTCCTGTATTCCAAATATCCTGTGGTTCCTCACTTTTACCATATACCGAAAGTTCATAAAGATTTGGAAAAGCCGCCCGGCAGGCCGATTATAGCAGGGATTGACAGCCTCACAAGCAATCTAGGTAGCTATATTGACCACTTTCTTCAGGACTTGGTAACGAGTTTACCATCCTACATCAAGGACTCAGGGCATGCTCTAGAAATTCTAGCCCCATATATATGGGAAAAAGGATATAGGTGGCTCTCGTTGGATGTGGCGTCACTATATACGTCCATCCAACATGAGTTTGGCCTTAGGGCAATCGAGTATTATATTGCGGAGGCTCACCGGTTTAATCCCATGCAGGCACAGTTCCTCTACGAGTGTATTGAGTTTACACTCACTCACAACTATTTCACATTCTTAGGCAATTTCTATAGACAAGTGAGAGGCACGGCTATGGGTGCACGGTTTGCACCCAGCTATGCAAACCTTTTTATGGGGTATTGGGAGCACATGCATATTTGGGCCAACAATCCCTATGGAGGCAATCTTATCTTATACTCACGTTACATAGATGATATCCTTATTATTTGGAATGGAACAGATGAAGAATTGGATGGCTTCCTGAAACATTGTTCAAAAAACTCCTTTGGAATTTCCTTTACCCATATTATAGACGAGAAATCTCTAGTGTTTCTAGATTTGGAACTACAGGTAGACGATAAAGGCACAATTTATTCAAAGACGCATTTTAAACCGAGTGCAGGTAACTCTTACCTTCACGCTCGCAGCCATCACCACCCTAGGTGGATCAAAAATGTCCCTTTTGGACAGTTTTGTAGATTGCGGAGAACGTGCACCTTTAAGAAAGATTATGAGGAACAGGCACAGATCCTCAAAAACAAATTCAGTGAGAAAGGATATGAGGACAAGCATGTGGACGAAGCATTCCAGAAGTACCTTAAATTATATGATAACAATCTGGTGAATGACTTGGACAATGTGGCTAAGTTGGAGGCCAATGATGAGAAACCGCAGGTGAGATTCTGTACTAGGTACAATAACAAAGTGCCAATGATTCAGAAGATCTTTAGGAAAAACTGGAAAGTTTTAAGATCTGACCCTATCCTGCGAACTAGCCTGCCTTTATATCCAAACCTAGTTTTTAGAAGACCAAGAGATTTGAGAAGTATGGTGGCCCCGAGTAGAGTTAAGAAGATCAGAAATACAGGCCTAAACAAACCCTGGACCACACTTTTTTACCAAAAAGGCAGTTACAAATGTGGGGTTGGAAACTGCGGTAACTGTCTATACATGAGCCATCGCAAAAAGGAAGTACAGGGAATAGACGGAAAGTACCATAAAGTCAAGCAGTTCATTAACTGTGGGACCTCATTTGTGATTTATGGTCTTCTCTGTCCATGTGGCCTCTTGTATGTTGGTCGCACTTCACGACCAATGAGAACGAGAATGGGAGAGCATAGGAGTAGTATCCTGACGGAAAAAGATAACTATTCGGTACCCAGACATTTCAAAGAGGCTCATGATAGTTCAGTAAGTGGCCTTAAAGTTTTTGGGATTGAGGCTATATCGAATGATTTTGACAGTGGCAAAAAACATCAGATTCTGTGTACTAGAGAGGCCTATTGGATATTTACCTTGGGCTCTTTAGTCCCTCATGGCCTAAACGAAGGGATCGAGTTACATAATGTAGTATAGATCCCCTCCTGTTTCGTTTGGGTCATGTGGCGTTACATTTAATTTCTGTACTGTAGAGATAGTTGAATCTCACGTTCTTAAGTTAGTGGGGCTTTCTTCTCCGTCATGTAGCGATTCCATATACTTTGGTCAGACCCATTGGTCTTCTAGTGTAGTAGTACCTTGGGTCCTAATTTTTAAAAATTTTTTTTTTTTTTTTTTTTTTTTTATAGTGGTTTAGGATTTCTCAAATCATAGGGAGTGCATTACATTATATACACTAGTTATAATTTTAATATTTTAATAATTTTAGCTATCAATCACCAATTTTAATTAGGTAACCATACAATAGGTTCTATATAGATTTTACATTGTGGTAGTGGGGCTCGTGGTGGGCCAGCCATATAGTCCAGAGTTAATTGTTAGGCCATCATATTTTAGAGTATATTCCCACTAATTGTAATGGTCTTTCATTAATTTTGGATTTAGACTGTGGGTGGGTTATTTTAGATGTTTTTAATGCTCCTGCATAGATTGGGTACACTGTTCGAGAGTTTGTACATGTGTGTGGGCGCATGCATATGTACCCAGAGGGTTGGTTGACTCGGTGCACATATGCGCCTGCCGCTGGCTCAAATGGTATGGGGAAGCGGTGGGGCGAGTGTGTGTCCCGAGTGGGTGGCATGCGAACACATACATGTTATTTAAATTGCTTTGGTTTGTAATATTTGGTGCCATATTATGATATATGTATGGACCAAAGTGTGGGATTGGACTTCTCCTGGAACAATCAAGGAACTGTGTGTTCCTTTTACCCAGTGTATCTGGCATCTGGATTCCATGTGTATTTGGGCAAGTACTAATTATGAAACTACGGGCGCATACACTATCAATTTGGTGTATATTTGCCCTGTCTATGTATAGGAGAGGGGTCACATGCTGGAGCGACAGCCCTCACAGGTCACCTAAAATAGTATTGTCCTTCTTCAATTATATTTGGTTCCCTCTTATGGTTTGAGTTGCCATGGGTTGGAGGATGTGGGGTGTCACCAATTAGCGTTGGTCATCAATTGGCTCCTGGGGACCCCCCCTTCCATCTTCCCCAGTCCCCCCCCCCGTTTTTGATATGTATATTGGCCCCCTTGTGCACACCCTGACTTCCTTATCCATAGAGGGGCGGAGGCTTACTGCTACTATGGTGGCTGTAGGACCCCATATGGATTGGAGGCTGTGTTGGTGGCTATGTAGGTCTTCCGGTTTTTTTGGTCTGCGCGGTGCACGTTGTGCTGCGCGCGGATCTATTACTCGGGGACATTGTTTCTGGCTGGTACTGGCGTTTGTATAGGGAGGTTGTTGATACCGGATGCGGAGTGTGAAGCCCGCCTCCGTATCCGGGACAACCTCTGAAGCCTGTCCAGCCCATCTGAGGGCGGACGTGACGCATTCAGTTACCGGAAGTGGCGGGTGGAACGCACATCCACCGCCACTTCTGGGTCTTCGGCCAATGCACGTCCCATCGAGTGGTGGGACCATAGCTCAGCACCACGGGAAGCAACTGTGGCGATATTCAGATGGGTGGCAGCATTGATTGACTGTCCTTGACGGCCTGTGCGATAGGGGTAAGTCCCACCATATATGTATATCCTCCGCCAGTTGAAGCACATATACACATTATCACATGGTGTATGCATATACTATCTGATGTATTGATGGGTACATCAGTGTGGGCAGTGAGGGGTTAACTTCATATGGGCATGCCTTTTGGGTGAGAGGAGGAGTGACCTGTGGTGGGTGGAGCTCTAGATTGATGACCACTCACACCCACTTACACATGGCTTTAAGAGTCCAGAGAGGGGTCCAGATACTATCACTTTTTGGCTCTGAGGAAGAGGGTTCGCCTTCGCAACGCGTCAGCCGTAGCTGTTACACCTGTCATCTGGACTCTCTGGTGTCTGGTTCCAGCAGGAGGCAATTCCCATTGATGGAATGTTATACGTGCCTATTTTCATACTTGCTTTGTGAGTATTTGTAATCTTTTTATATATTTTTAATAAACCTAGCCACTGGTTATGCACTAGGTCGGTGCGCCCTCTTTTTTTCCTTTTACTTTTTAGTCTTAAAGAATACCAATTATTCTGAAGAGGGCAGCAAGATCCCTGGTCATTTCCTTCCCTACGGAACACTCTGGTTGTGTCACTAAGAGACCAAACTTCCAAGCGCAGGAGATTGTTTGTGGTCCTCCCGCATCGGCAGTCGCCAAGGGGCATCCGCCACCAGGCGCACCAGGTCGGCGTACCAGGGATGCCGAGGCCAATCTGGGGCAATTAGGATTACCGGAATCCCCTCGGTCTCCACTATGCGGAGCAGACGAGGAAGAAGTTTCAGTGGGGGAAAAGCATAGATCAGCCGATACTGTCCCCACGGGGGCCACCAACGCATCCGCCCAGGGATCTTTTGACCTGGCCACAAACCTCAATACCTTCCGATTGAGTCGAGAAGCCAGGAGATCCACGTCTGGCGTGCGCCATTTTAGGCAAAGGAGTTGAAACACGTCCAGGTGTAACGATCATTCTCCTTGGTCCAGGATCTGGCAACTTAGGTAGTCCGCCTGCCAAATTTCTATGTATATGGCCGATAGAGCCGGCACGCTCCTTTCTGCCCACCGCAGGATGTGAGCGACCTCCGATGCTGCAGCCGAGCTCCTTGTTCCTCCTTGATGGTTGGCATACACCACCGCAGTGGCGTTGTCCGACTGGATCCTGACTGGATGCCCCTGTAACCATGTGGAGAGGCACTGCCTGATCGCCCGAAGTTCCAGTACATTGATCGGCAGGTGGGATTCTTCCTGTGTCCAGCGACCTTGTGTCGACTGGACCCCCAAAACACCCCCCCAACCGGTCAGGCTGGCATCTGTCATGATCACCGTCCAGTGAAAGGGAAGGAACGACTTTCCGGACTGAAGGGCCGGAGATGTCAGCCACCAGACCAGGGAAGTCCTGACTAGTTGGCCCACCCGGATTTGACAATCCAGGGACAACAGAGACTTGTCCCACTTGGACAGGATCTCCTTCTGCAAGACTCGAGTGTGGAATTGAGCATACGGTACCGCCTCGAAGGAGGCCACCATGAGACCGAGGACTCGCATGCAAAAAGCGCAGCGACGACCACCTGCAGGATGCCAACAGCTTCACCGCCACCTGAAGAGCCTGCAATTTTTCTAAAGGGAGAAAAACCTTTGCCTCCAAAAAGGAGTCCAGGATCAAGTCCAGGTATTCCAGGCGCTGAGTCGGCACCAACACCGACTTCTGGAGGTTCAGTAACCAACCAAATTCTTGAAGGGTCTGACTGGCAATCGCTACATCCTCCTTTAATTCGGAGTCTGAAGCAGCTCTCAGGAGGTCGTCCAGGTAGCCCACGATAGCGATACCTCGCTGTCTCAGCAAGGCCAGAATCGGGGCGAGCACCTTGGTGCCGATGCCAGGCCACAAATTGGTAGTGATCGTCCCCGACTGCAAAACGCAGAAATCTCTGATGCCTGATGCATATGGGGACATGCAAGTATGCGTCCTTGATGTTCAAGGACGCTAGAAAATCCCCCGGATGGAGTGCAGAGACCACAGAGCGAACGGATTCCATCCTGAACCTTCGCACCTTTACAAATGTGTGGAGGGCCTTAAAATCCAGGATTGGACGGACCCCGTCCTTCTTTGGGACTACAAACAGATTGGAGTAAAATCCCTGAAATCTTTCCGGCAGCGACACAGGTACTATCACCCCGCGCTTCAGCAGGTCCTGCACTGCCCCAAACAGGGCGTTCCGACGAGCTGGAGGAAGATGAAGGTTTGGAGGGAAAAAATTTGTTTGGTGGACAAGAAAGAAATTCTATCTTGTACCCTGATGAAACCACTTCGCAAACACACTGGTCGGAAAGCAGGGAAATCCACCGAGCTGCAAACTCGCGAAGGCTACCCCCCACCCGAGAGCAAACCTTCATGCAGTAGCAGATTTGTTTGTGGGCTTGCGAACCCAGGGATGCTTTTGTCCCTCAGCTGGCCCCTTGTCGGCCTGGGAACGCTTACCTGCGGGCCCGGACTGACGGAAAAAAACCCGCTTCTGAGTGGAAAAGGAGGGCCCAGGCCTGCGGCGCGGCTCCTTACCTTTTCTGGATTGTGGGAGCAGTGTGCTCTTATCCCCAGTGACATCCTTAAAAATTGTCATCCAGCGAGGCTCCAAATAGCCTTCCACCCCGGAAAGGCAAATCAGCCAGAGCCTTCTTGGAAGTCTGGTCCGCGGACCAGCATTTTTGTCAAATCAGGCGACGCAGTACTACAGCAGATACTGAGGCTCTAGAAAGCAGGGGATCGGTGTCCAGGGCTGCATCACAGACATATTTGAGGCCATACACCAACTGGTCAGCCATTTCTACGCAGACCGGGGAAACCTGTTGTCTTTCCAACTCCTGGTGCCAAATTTTAGCCCATTCTGCAAGTGTCTGACACCAGAGCTGCAGCCAAAACTGGCCGTAATGCAGATCCCAGCATGGTAAACATGGACCAGGCCACCACCTCAGACCCCCTATCCGCAGGGTCCTTAAATGCAGGGGTTTCCTCAAGCGGAATACTGGTTACTTTGTTTAACCGGGATACCGGTGGGTCCACAACCGGGGGAGATACCCTTTTGAGGAGAGCCTTCTGAAAAAATGGGCAACGGACCACCATGCGTTTTGGGACTGAAAAGGTCTTCTGCGGTCGTTCCCATTCCTTGTGTATAAACGTATCAAAATAAGTTACATAAGGAAACACCTTAGTAGTGCGGGTCAGCTTGTGGGACCCAAAAGGGACCGACACCTTAGCAGATGTCCCAGCCGCATCCTCCAGTTTGAGGGTTTCCCACACTGCGGTGATAAGTGCTCCAACAAGCGCCTTGTTCTGCGCTGACCCGGACACTGAGTCTTCCTCACTGTCCAAATGGTCCTGGTCTGCATACACTGACCCTTCAGAACAGGGGTCCTGTTTCACAGCCAGGCCCGAATCGGAGTCAGAGCTTTCCCCAGAAGATGGTGGGGGGGAGGGGCGTTTTTTTACCCCCCTTGCGCCCACACACCGCTTCAACCCTGGCAACAAATGATTCCAGGACCGCCGACAAAGCGTCCACAGGTACCACAGGTGCAGGAGCACCGGTTGCTACCACCGGAATGTCTGGGGAAGAAACGCCAGCTTCTGACGCCATGCTGACCCACACTCAGGGAACAAGTCAAGGTACAAGAAAAGGCCCACCCTCCTAGCTGCCCAGACCGAGGGGTATTCCCAGAGGACTCACCGCCCTGACCCAGGCACTGCTTCAGCGCTGCCGTCCGCTCTAAACTCCTGCACAGTGTGTGCCTGAGGTGTCTCTGAGGTGATCTGCCATTCAGAATGACAAACCAGCGCTAGAGGTCCAGCCAATGTAAAAATCACAAAGATGGCCACCAGTTACCTCAGGAAAAAAAGAGCGCGAGCTACAAGAAAATGGCCGACCGCTGTATTAGCTATAGAAACAGCACGGCTACAAGAAAATGGGCGCCAGCTGTATTAGCCCCCCGGTGAGGTACACAGCAGGCCCAGCAAAGCATGGGGAGGAGGGATGGACTGGGAGAGAGGAAAGGGAGGACTAGAGACCCCCTAATCGACCACCCCAGGAATGCCCAGCTGTTCCATCCTGCCAAGACAGGAGGAACCTTACTTACCCGTCCCTGCGAGGACCGCTGGACGCACTGACAGACCCATCACCGAGCAGTACAGAGTGGCTGTCGGCCACGGCCCACTGTGACTGGACAGCAGTAGCCTGGTCATATGTGGGCCCCGGAGCATAATCGCTCACCGGCCACCCCTGGAGCAAACGGGGTATGTCGTGGCCGACTAAGCGCGTAGCTAAAGGCCTGCTCACGCTTGATGGCTGGACTGGGGAGACTACAAAGGATCTATATTATCAAACCTGTCACCCAGCCAGAAGTTGATAGTAGATCTCAGGATCCAAAATTGAAAATAAAAAAATAAAAAAGTTCTCCAGGACCAATGGGCCCTAGGGAGCCAGGTCCTTCTACACTAGGCAGAAAAAACTGAGCTGCTGAGTGCAGGGTGAGGGGTTATGACCAGAGGGACCGCCCCCTGGGCGGGGCTGTTCAGCTTTGGTATAATTACATGTTTTTGTATATCTAACATGTCTGCCTAGTCCTCTCCTAATAGACGGAACATAACCCACTTGTCAAGACTAAAGGAGCTGTGTCCGTCCATGGACGAAAGAGAAACATTTTTGTTCAGTGGTGTTCACTTGCACATTACATATGGCAATTTATAGTGTGTATAAAACCAACACTCTTATTTTTTCAGTTTGCATTACCCTTTACTTCCTGTCTTGGAGAAACAGAATGTTAGGAGGAAATATCTACAGGAGTGCACAAAATGAAATACAGGGTGATGTTCTGCACAGAGACATCAATAAAAAAATACTGGACAGAGTACCAGTACTTTCCTACTCAAAAACGTAAAGCGGTATTAAACCAAAAGACAAACATTTATTATATTGCAGACACAGTGGCCGCATTAATCATCTTTTTTTAGGCTTTCTGTCCTTTGTTTTCATCTGGTGATCCAGCCAGTAAGTCTGGTTTTTCAACAGAACAAGCTCTCCTGCAAATGTTGTTTAGTGTTGACACAAACCATTTGCCACTGGCAGGGGTGTTTAGAATGATCAGCTTTTATTTATTCATGTAAAACCTTTATCCCAAAAAAAAAAAAACGCTTGCGCAACTGCAGTGTGTGCTGGAGCTTCAGTTTGTTAGTGTATCTAAATCTGCTAGCACATTTATCACTCCCCACCCACCAGATTGACAACGCTGCTGTCAAACGGTGCCCCTGTGCTCTTTATCCAGAGTGGGGAGTATTCTAATACAGGAGGTGTGTTACCAGGCAGATCACCAGGTGAAAACAGATAGAAAAAATGCCTGAAAAAATAAACTAATGAAGCCAGTAAATCTAATGATTTGTAAGCTGTAATATATTACATTTGTGGTTTTGGGTTTAAAACCCCCTTTGAAGGTTTTGTCTGTACATACATGTTACCCAATTTGAGACTACAGAAAAGCTGTAAGAACTTGTCTGAAGTTATCAGGCTGATAACAGAAGAATGGTACAGGAGACAGCTACGGGGCATAGTGCTTTGAAGAGAGATAAACACTGCAGATATATGTACCCAGCTCAAATTTCATGAATCGGGTTTACATCCACTTTAAAGCACAGTATAGGGCACAAATAAAAGTATTGACACTGGCAAGCCTTTGAGGACACCCGCTGTCTCTCCCTCATCCAAGCCTCCCCATAACCCTACCCAACCATTGGAGTCCACAGTTTTGTAGCAAGCAACGCAGACTAACCCAGGAATAGAAATGAGGGTGGCATGTGTCCTGTACTATACTCAAATATATTGAATTTACAAGCAAGTCAAAATTCCTCTCATCTTAATCATACCGTACAGGGCACAGACTGACAGACCGAGTATTCATAGACCCTAGGATGTCACCAAACAAATGAATGAGAAAGTTTGGAAAACCATACAAAAAGAATTGTGCCACCAAGCCCAACAAGGGCCAACAGACCTAACTTCAGAATGTCGCTGCAAGAATCTTGTGGCTAAAAGCTGCATTTGCAGAGGATTGGATGTCCACCTGGTAGAAATTTCTAAAAAGCTATGGATGTTCACCTGGTAGAAATTTGAAAAGGTATGAACAGAGGACCAGGTTGCAGCTTTGCAAAGATGACCAGAGGCTTGCTGCTGGAATGCCCAGGAATCAACCACCAATCTGGTGAAGTAAGCACAGAAAGGTGCTGAAGGAGTTTTGAATTTTTTTTACTTTTAATGCTACAAGTTGTTGACTTGTTTTATTATTCATCCAGCAATGGTGGACTAGGAAGTAGGATGTCCCTTGTGCATTCCTGAGGGTAGAATAGATAAGGAGTCCGTCTTCCTGATAGAAGCTGCTGCTTTGAGGTAGATTCTGATGGCTCTTACTACATCCAGGCAGTGAAAAGCAATTTCTTTTGGGTGCTCTGGTGTAGGGTCCAAAGATGAAAGTAATATATCTTCATTGGAGGTGGAAAATTGATACCGCCTTAGGAAAAAAATATTGTCTTCGGTGCAAGACTACCTGGCTTTGTAAAGAATGAGGAATGGCTCGTTAGGAGAAAGAGCCACAAGCTCAGAGGCATGTCTGACAAACATGATAGCAACAAAGAGGGCCACTTTGCAGGAGAGAGCATCTTAGGGAAGTGCCCTGACGGATTTAAAGGTTGGGTTCTGTAGGGCAGAAATAACCAGAATAAGATCTCTATGAAGCACAGGGTACTGTAAGATGTGACCCGATCCGAGATGCACATTGAAAAAAGTTTGACAAGGGACAGATGTTTAAGGAAATGGACAAGGCAGAAGCCTGTCCTTTCAAAGTGCTTAAAGCCAGGTTCTGGTCATGTATATACTAATAGTGCGCTCCTGGTTACTATGCAAGAAATGAAATACTGAAAATGTACAATCAGTGAATCGAAGTGTCTATAAAGCTCAATTCAATATGGAAATAAGTCCATATGCACACACGAGTATAAATGGCTTATGCTCCTGTTTCCCTGATGACGCGCTGTGACCCAAAACTAGTTGGGCGGGGCCATGAACGTGTGATGTCTTTCACACCTGCTGATTCCAGCAGTCGAAGAGGGGCCATGCTGTTTAGGGGCGTTGAAAATAATAGTTTAATCGATGCATCGCGATTCAGCCTCAAGCAATTCTGCATCGATGCAGAGAACAGATGAATCGCAATTGCATCAATTACGTCATCGGCCCGTCAGAGTCCTCCACTCCCTCCTCCTCCTCCTCTCAATGCCTAAATGTGTGCATCACACAGAGCAGGGATCTCCCGTAGTGACACAAAGCTTGGATCTGAAATGCCGTGCAGCTGCTTCAACAAAGTCCCGCTTCCTATGATAGACAGCACACTGATCCAATGCTGGGAAATTGAATCGTGATGTGTATTATGGGAGCCGGTCTAGGAGGCGGGACTTTGTTGACAGTGGCAGCTCGGGCAATTAAAATCCAAGCTTTGTGTCACAGCGGGAGATCCCCGCTCTATGTGATCTGGCCACTGGTGAGGCTGTACTGATGGGCACTGGTGAGGCGGCAACGATGGGCACTGATAAGCTGCACAGATATTGCTGCACTAATGGGTTTTTGGTGAAAACCATGGGCAGTAATCGTGATGCATTGCTGAATCTAATCAAATCGTTGACAGGATAATTGTAATGGAATGGAGAGACCAGTGAAGATATGCACCCCAAATGCGGTTTCAATGCTTTTTATTGGTAAAAATACCACATGGTACTCACATGATTTAGAACAATAAACATGTACTAGCAATATTCACGCCATGTGCATCCTATGTTCCTGGCGGCTGTCTGAGTTGGATCCGATGTTGTGGCATTGGTATTGGGGAACATCATATGTTGAAACCCAGTGGACCATACTGATCCCATTTAGAGACACCCAGAGGGGTCCATTATTTGTCATGTGTGTTTGATCTCGGTAATTGGGGATCACAACCATCTGATAAGAGGCTTGATTACGGTGGAGGGCACATGTGTATGGTGGAATTCCTTATTCATTTGCATTGTTTGCCACCCATTGGGATATATCATCTTGACAAGAATTAGATACACCTTCATTCCACTAAATGCTTTCATTGTTATTGGCACATGGACTTCCGTATTGAACTTCATGGAATAATTAATTCACCGTTTGATTGTACATTGATACATTTTTTGTATTTAATTTCCTGCATAGTAACCAGAAGCGAACTATTATTTATGTATACACACACACACACATATACATACACACACAGGTGCATCTCATAAAATTATATCATCATCCAAAAGTTAATTTCAGTAATTCAATAAGTTAAACTTTTATATAGATTACATACAGAGCGATATATTTCAAGCATTTTTCTTTTAATTTTGATTATGGCTTACAGCTAGCGAAAACCCAAAATTCTGAATCTCAGAAAATTAAAATATTACAGAAGACCAATGAAAACTAATGCCGCGTACACACGATCGTGATTCACGGCGGTGAAAACACCGCCGTGAATCACGGCATGAAAAAAAATGAAAAACGAGGGAACGGCATGTTCCCCCACACACAACCGTTTTTCCCGTCATTTTTTTCTTTGACGAGAAAAACGACCGTCTGTGGGCTCCGCGGCAGTGTCTCCCTATGGGAAAACTGCCGCGGAAAAAAATGATGGAAAAAACGATGAGAAAATTTAGAACATGTTCTAATTTTTCTCGTTGTTTTTCCTGCCGTTTTTCTCAACGAGAAAAACGGCATAAAGCCCACAGACGATCGTTTTTCTCGGCGAAAAAAAAAAATGTCATTTTTCCCGACGGGAAAAATGATTGTGTGTATGCGGCATAAGGATTTTTTTATTTATTTTTTAAGTGTAGCAATATGGTTACATTTAATGAAGGTACAACGATTAGCAACTCACATGGTTGATGATTAAAACAGGCACATCCAAGCACCCGGGACAAAGCTGTCCACACAGACCATCCCCCGCACCGCCGGTTCTTACCGCTGTCAGTCTGCAATCATGACCGGGAAGACTACCCTGCAATAGAGCGGCTTGAAGTGCTCATGGAGCGCAGAGTGGAAGGGATGACGTCAATGGCGGCGAGGAGGATGGTCCCCGTGGACAGCCCACCCCGGACGCCAGCCCACCCAGACGCGCCTGCATTTTTTATTTTATTTTTACAAATGATGGTGTTTATTTGGAAGAGCAAAGACATACAGGAGAATGACAATGGCAACATAGGTACAATAAAGGGAATGATAACAAAAGGTTCAGGTGTATATCAAGTTTCCACAGATCTCATACATTGGAACGTAAAGTGCAGTAGCGTGATGCTGTGATGCTGTAGTGCCGTATTAGGTAGTCCAATTGTCAGGTCCATCTTGGTGGGGACATAGGCAACCAAGCCAAGTTCAGTCAGGTACTTCACTGCACGTGGTTGCATTACCCAGCCAAGTGTCCCAAATTTTGCCATATTTGGCCGGACAAAACTAAGGATTTTTAATACAGAAATGTTGGCTTACTGAAAAGTATGTTCATGTACAGTATAGTATGCACTAAATACTTAGTCGGGGCTTTTTTTGCATGAATTACTGCATCAATGCGGCGTGGTATGGATGTGATCAGCCTGTGGCACTGCTGAGGTGTTATGAAAGCCCAGGTTGCTTTGATAGCAGCCTTCGGCTCGTCTGAATTGTTGGGTCTGGCGTTTCATCTTCCTCTTGACAATACCCCACAGGTTCTCTATGGAGTTTAGGTCAGGCGAGTTTGCTGGCCAATCAAGCACAGTGATACCATGATCATTAAACCAGGTATTAGTACTTTTGGCAGTGTGGGCAGGTGCCAAGTCCTGCTGGAAAATGAAATCAGCATCTCCATAAAGCTGGTCAGCAGAGGGAAGCATGAAGTTCTCTAGAATTTCCTGGTAGAGGGCTGCACCGACTTTGGACTTGATAAAACACAGTGGACCAACACCAGCAGATGACATGGCTCCGCAAATCATCATGGACTGTGGAAACTTCACATTGGACCTCATGCAAGTTGTATTTTGTGCCTCTCCACTGTTCCTCCAGACTTTGGGACCGTGATTTTGAAATGAAATATAACATTTTCCACAGTCGGCGACGATTCGGTGAGCCAAATCATCTGGTGTTGGTCCACTGTGTTTTATCAATTCCAAATTCAGCAAAGCCCCTGGCAAATTCTAGAGCAGTATTTCTCAACTCCAGTCCTAAAGGCGCCCCAACAGGTCATGTTTTCAGGATTTCCCTCAGATGAAACTGCTGTGGTAATTACTAAGGCAGTGAAACTGATCAAATCACCTGTGAAAAATAATGGAAAACCTGAAAACATGACCTGTTAGGGCGCCTTGAGGACTGGAGTTGAGAAACACTGTTCTAGAGCACTTTATGCTTCCCTCTGCTGACCAGCTTTATGGAGATGCTGATTTCATTTTCCAGCAGGACTTGGCACCTGCCCACACCGCCGAAAGTACCAATGTCTGGTTTAATGATCATGGTATCACTGTGCGTGATTGGCCAGCAAATTTGCCTGACCTAAACTCCATAGAGAACCTGTGGGGTATTGTCAAGAGGAAGATGAGAGACACCAGACCCAACAATGCAGACGCTATCAAAGCAGCCTGGGCTTCCATAACACCTCAGCAGTGCCACAGGATGATCGCCTCCATGCCACGCCGCATTGATGCAGTAATTCATACAAAAAGGAGCCCCAACCAAGTATTGGTATAGTGCATACTATACATACTTTTCAATAAGCAAACATTTCTGTAATAAAAACACTTTTTTTTTTTTTTTTTATTGGTCTTGTGTAATATTCTAAGATACTGAGTTTTGGGTTGAAAGCTGTAAGCCATAATCATCAAAATAAAATAAAAAACGAAATGCTTGAAATATATCTCACTCTGTAACGCATCTATATAATATATAGGAGTTTCGCTTTTTGAATTGCTGAAATAAATTAACTTTTTGGAGAGAGGGAGGAGAGAATATATATCTCTAATGGCCTGATAGTGCCTCACATTCTGGGCATCCGATTGAATAATCTCTTGAACTGAAGCGCCTGCGTTCCCACCAGGCAATGAAGGACTTCCAGGTGCGATCGTAGATCTTTCTGAAAGTGTATTTTCTTACTTTCAGCAATGTAGGCACAAAAGACAGAGACCACTTTGTATTGGGACCTGGGCTTCAACAGCCATGCTGCTGATGCCAGTGACTAAGAAGGAGGATGGAATAGAGAGCCCTGAGGCAGCAGGTCTGGCCTGTTGGGGAGAGGTAAGGGGCTGTGACCTAGTAGTCTGAGTGGGTCTGTGTACCAGGTTCCTTTGAGTCAGTTTGGTGCGATAAGAATCACAGGTTTCCTCACTTGCTCGATTTTATAGAGCAGGCAAAATAGAATTTACACTGGAGGAAAGGTATAGATTAGCATGAACTGAGACCAGGGGGTTTTCAAGGCATCCAATTCCAGTGAGGTGGTTTGCTGTTGAATCTAAAAAGGTCATGATATCCACGTCTGGGGTCCCTCATCTCAAACACATCAGATTGAAGATGTTGGGGTCAACAGCCTATTCCACTTGATTCAGGCAGTGGCAGCAGGGGTAATCCATCTTCCTGTGGTCCACTCCTGGGATGTGGACAGCAATGATCGCTGGACAGTAGAGCTGCACGATTCTGGCTAAAATTAGAATCACAAATTTTTTTTGCTTGGACTAAAGATCACGATTCTCTCACGATTCTCGCGGCGCAACATCATCTTTAACATTAAACAAAAAAAGTGGGCTAACTTTACTGTTTCGCTTTTTGTGTATTTAAAAAATAAAATAAAAATTGAGTTTGAAAACTGCTGCGCAAATACAGTGCGACATAAAATATTGCAACAACCACCATTTTATTTTTTAGGGTCTCTGATATATATATATATATATATATATATATATATATATATATATATATATATATATATATGGTATTTTTTTTTTTTTTTTGGGGGGTTCCAAGTAATTTTCTCGCAAAAAATACTGATTTTAACTTGTAAGCAACAAGTGTCAGAAAAAGGTTTAGTCTTTAAGTGGTTAAATTGACCTCATTTACAGACCAAAGATCATTCCTTTGACCTAAAAGACTACATGTTACAATATTTTTTGACAAACTTGGCAGGCCCCCTGGATTTTTTTTTTTTTTCTGTCAGCTGTCAGAAGCGAGCACAGAAAACTCTGCACTTGTTACATAGAATGCTGTTTTAAGATCGTGAGGATGGTTGAATCGCAACTCTACTAGACAGTGCGTCTCCATCCATGAGATGATTTGGCTTACTCCCTTTAAGACTGCAGGAGTCCTGGTATCATTGTTTGACTGCACCCTGCCTGGATGTCAGTGTAAAAGCGGGATTTAGTGTTGTAAAACAATCCTTACTGCTCTGAACTCAAAGATATTGATGGGGAGCTTTGTTTCTACTTATGACAATATTCCCTGAACTGTGGGGGAATAGAACACTCCTCCCTAGCCTGAGAGACTGGCATCTGCTATCAGTTTCCTGTGATAAGAAGGAAAAACTTCCCCATTGTTAAGGCTGGGCTGAGATTCACCAAGCTAGGGAATTCCTTGAGAATGGTTGAGAGAAGGAGCATATTTGTTCTACACGAACAGTGTGTTGTTAAAGTCTTAAATGAAATTGGGTGAACTGAACAGCATCAAAAAGGAGTCTACCATAAGACCTAGAACTGGAGAATATCCCAGAGGGATGTCTCTTTGTATGCATGCCCCAAGTGTGAGCTCTGAGAAAAAGCAGTTTCTTCTCTGGAAGAAATGTCTTTGTTCAGGATGTGTGCAGGATCAGTCCCAAGTATTCCAAGTGAAGGGAACATTAGAGAGCAGATTTTTGGAAGTTGATCACTCAATTGAAAGTCTGAAGCATCTGAATTGCCCTGTGGATGTTTGCACGTAGCTTCAGAATTACAAAAGTAATTCAGAAGAAGGTCGTCTAGATCAGCTTTTTTAGAACCAGGGTGCCTTGAGGTTTCTTCAGGGCACCTTAGCAAAATGCCCAAAAATTTATACAAGCCAGCAGGTGGATCAAGCCTGTCTTTTCGTTACACAAAGTCACATGTTTTTATTGTGCACCGCTTCAACCTTCCAGCCACCAGTGTCCTAACAACTAGTGATGTCATAAGTGTTGATAAGAAGGGTGTTGATCGCCTGCACAGCATTCTTGTTTAACCTTCCCCTGCCCCCCTCCATCAACACTAGGGTCACATTAGCTGAGTGATGGAGAGAAACTGAGGGAGAGGAGAAAATACTGGAATAATAGGTCGGTACTAGTATGGAAAAAAATGTACTTGCTTTGGAAGAATAAATCACCCCTAATGTAGGGTGTCCTACGTGTGTTCATGCTGCTTCATTATTTAAAACTATTAGAATAGGTTTTTTAAATTTTAGTATGGGGTGCCTTGGGACTGTCCATTTTAAAGGGTGCCTTGACTGAAAAAAGATTGAGAAAAACTGGTCTAAATTACCTGTGCCCCGAGTTCTTAGAGGGGCAAGAGGTGCAAAGGCCTTTGTATATACTCTGGGAACAGAGGATAGGCTAAATGGCAGTGTGATTAACTGGATGTGATGGTCTCCTACCACAAAGCATAGAAAGCACTGATTAGGTGGATAAATGAGAATATGCAGATAGACATCTTGGATGTCTACGGATGCCGGGTATTCCATTTGTCTCAGAGACAGTAATAACTGACCTTTGCAATTTCCATGCAGAATTTGGGGGTTTGAAGGCATTTTTAATTTTTTTTGCCCAGGATAGGACAAATGCCCCAGTTTGGCTTTGGTACCGTGAAGAGGTTTGAATAGAAACCTTTGAGCCTGTCTGATAGGGGTACTGGAAGAATGATTTCTTCAAAAGATGGCTCATTCTGCAAATCTGATTGTCCTTGGTCAGATCTTGGTTTATTTGAAAGAATAAACAGTGAGGGGGTGGAGTTTTAAACTTTATTTTGTACCCCTTTGAAAACAGATTGACCTCACAGGTCTGGGGTGTCTATGACCCAAAGAGAAGCAAACAGATGTCCCCTCAGCCTTAGGCGTGAGGGCGTCCCTTCATTGGGAAGAGAGCTTTGGGTAACACTTGGTGGGCCAAGTCTTATGCTGAAAAGGAAGGGCTGAACTTAGGTTTTAAGTGGAAGCCTGGATAGAGCACTGAGGTGCTCAGTGTTTTTAAGAGGAAGAGGTAGAAGCTCTTGAGGGGGGGGTTGGAATTCTCCGTTGTGGAAGAACCTTTCCCCCAGTGACAGCTTTGATGAAGTGCCTTACCAAAGAAACGTCCTCCTTTGAAGGACATGTGTGTAAGGTGTCCTTTACAGCCAGCTTCACCTGCCAGACTGAGCAACAAGATTCTGCACATGTGAATGGAGATTAGAGCCATTTTAGAAACTTGTTTCATTACTTGTTACAGGGAATCCACACAAAAGTGTAGTGCAGAAAGCAATTGCTGTGATTGCTCAGCACACTCCTGGAATAGGGGATTGTGTTGGTTGTCTATTGCCCTAGTCCAGTTAGCAGCAATCTGACAGAAAGGAATTGCAGAAATGGCTGTTTGCAGAGCTGGGCCTGGTTTAGTGGAGAGCTTTTAAGAGCGTCTCAAAACTTCCTATATGCAGAATCTTTGAATGAAGGACGCTCTTCACCGATCTACAGTGAGATGTTTAAGACTTAAGCAGAATCTACTACTGGCAACAGATCAATTTTTTTAGAGCTTTTTCACTGGGTAGAAAATGATTTTTGGACAGGTGAAAATCTTTTAGCCATAAATTGTCCACTCTATTTGTTCATGAACCTAGAAATGTCTTTTTAGATTTATCAGGTCTCTGTATCTAAAGAAGCATTGCGAGAGGGGGAGAGCCAAGCATGACAATGCCAAACCTTTTGCTCAAAACAAAAGTGAGCATATCCACACTGACAAGCATACTGTGTGCATACTTCAGTCTGCCTCTTTTAGACCAGGCATATCAGGATCCTACTTGGGTAGAAACAGTGAAGTTGAAGAAGGAGCCTGACATTTTTGAGTCTGGGATAGCCATGCCCGTTTCAAAATCAGTCGTTGTCTGAAGAATTGTGACAAAGCTGCAGAAAAATCTTCCACTTTTTACGTGCTTAAAATTAGATTAAAATAGTCTAAAACTAGAACCGGTTGCAGAGACCAGATTTAAAAATTGGGTTCTGCTTCCCTGCAAGGGAGGCAGAGGGAATATTCACCAGAGTTGGTCAAGGCCCATTTTTCGCCAACAGCTATGGGAAAGAGTATTCCCATATAGGGAACTCATGAAGGGTACGTAATATACAGTAGACATATCTAAGAAAGAATATGCAGCAACCCGAGTGCAGATTGTCTTGTAGTGAAGTGTGCATGATAAAAAGCCTACCAATATCCAAACACCTGAACGTACCAATACCGTAACACATTCTCAACAATATAATCTTTACATTGGATGCAGAATTACAATATTTGGTTTATTCTGCAGATGACATTATGAACATTATAATTTTAAAACCCCAAGATTATAAAAGCAAATCAACACAGCCGCTATCCTCAAGCACTCGCTTTATCAACTTTCTTTGAGGTGTGTACGTGTTTATAAAGATTCCATAATTTAATACAGTAGTAGTAGAACATTTTTGATTATCTGCCCAAAAAATAAAAACTATAAAAAAGGTTTCTTTCTCGTACATCACGGGACACAGAGCGACATAGTCATTACTAATGGGTTATATAGATACCTTCAGGTGCTGGCACTGGCAACTTCCAAAACCGGAAGTACCCTCCCCTATATAAGCCCCTCCCATCCGGGAGCACCTCAGTTTTTTGCCAGTGTCTAAGGTGTTGGCCAAGAAGTAACATGTGTTTTTCACTGAGCTTGCGTACAGGTTCTTTTGGGCCTCAGTAAGCTATTCCGGATCCGACCAAAAAAGCTTCATAGCTAAACGGTCGGTACCCGGGCCTTGCAGAGAAGAGCAAGGTTTTGCCTGTAATGCCTCTCTTAGGAGGGCTGGACCCTGGGATCCAGAGCTCTGGTCATACCCACGACCAAGATGTTTTCTGTGCAGGGTGCTATACAGGTCCAGGGGAGTGGAATCCTTGGGAACCCGGTCCCTGAAGGTTTGATTACAATGCCTGCCGTGATAGGTGAAGTTTGGGCTTCTGTGGACCAAACAGAGTCCTGCGGCGAGGAAAAGGTAAGTGGGGGCCCTCGGGAACTTGGGTCTATTGAGGGACCCCCAAGCCTATTTTGTCTTTCTGCCTGTTACCTAAGGTATTCCCGCTAATATTCTGTGTATGCCTGTTACTACTGGGAAAATGTAAAAAATTTTAATAGTAGGCAAGGAAAAAAAAAAAATGTAAGACCGCGGTACCTGTGTTAGACACTAGAGGCCGCTATGGTTCTTTTTCTTGTAATGTGGATTTTTTTCTTCCAGAATCAAATCCAGGCAGTTGGTATGTTCTCTGCTGGGAAGCTGTCTCCTCTGCCCTGTTGCTGCGCTCATCCATCCCCGGGCCCTGCGGCAAAGGGACCCTGGTTCCCATCTAGCTCCTTATTGTTTTAAAAAAAGGCGCCGAAGGCGCACGTGCCCGCGCGCGTGCACGCGCCTCTATATATAGAGGCGATCTGGAAAAAGGGGCGGAGCGGGTGGATGACGCTCAGGTGTGCGCCGCGGCGCTACTGCGCATGTGCGGGCGTCCAGCGTGTTTTAAAGCACATTATAGCTGGCTATTGAAGTGCACAGACAGAGCTAGCAACAGTATAAAGGCACACAGAGGCGGTTGATGCAGGCATCCCCTAGAAAGGCACTTTAGTAGACACCAACTGTGATATAGCAGCAATTGTGCTAGACTATTCTCAGTAAAAGTGGTGTATTACGGCTGGAATACCTCAGCTTTAGGCTTAGGAATATGCCGTCCAGAAGCTCCGGAACTGAATCTTCCAGGAAGCGAAGGGGGTCTCATCGGGCTCTGAGGATCTTGGGCATGCTTCTGCTGCACCAGTCTCCCCTGAAGTTCAGAGGTAAGTGACCGTAGAGACCCCGCAGGGGTACTTGGTACTGTGGCTGTCCTCAGTTCACCTGCTCCTGTGTATGTAACAGAGGAGGTTTTTTCCTCAGCTCTGGGAGGATTAGAAGAGAGATTGTCAACATTGATCGCTGCCTCCCTGTCAGGGAAAGCACGCCCAATCTCCGTCTCCTCCTTCAGAGTGCCTGTTAGCAGAGCAACAGTCCAATACAGGGATCGACCTGCCTGAAGGGGATCAGGATGAGGTTGATTCTGTTATAGAGGAATCAACAGTGGAGGAACCTTTCTCAGCATCTCAAGCTGAAAGATTATGGGTTCAGTCTCTGACTAACATGGTCCGATCAGCATTTAAAAATGCACCTTGCGGAACCATCAACCACTACTGTATCCTCGTTGGGGTCGCTAGAAGCCCCCAGACTGTCTGTTTTTTTCCACTTCACCCTTTACTGAAAGGGCTCATTTACCAGGATTGGGAACGTCCTGAGAAAATATTTATTCCCCCAAGAGATTTCCGGTGGTCTATCCCATGGAGGATAAGTTCATCAAAAAATGGAAGGTCCCTACAGTGGACACAGCCATCTCTTGTATGTATAAATCACTGACATGTCCAATGGATAATGTCCAAATGTTCAAGAACCCAATAGATAAAAGATTGGAGTCCTTATGAAAGTCTGCTTCTTTCTACAGCAAGCTTGGTGACACAACCAGCAGTGAGGTCTGCTAAGCAGTGAAGGATCAGTTGAAACAGGTCTTGAGGGACTTGACAGATCAGCAGGCCTTGCCCTAGCTGATCTACCTAGAGCCTTAGGCTTTGCGGTTGACGCCATAAAGGATTCAGTCCATCAGGCCTCCCGCCTTACGCTGTCTATAGTACATATGCGTAGGCTTCTATGGCTCAAAAACTGGTCTGCTGAAGCTCCCTGTAAAGAATGGCTGGTTAGCGTCCCATTTCATGGTGAACGCTTATTCAGGGAAAACCTGGACAAATATATCCAGAAAATTTCCAGCGGTAAAAATACGCTCTTGCCGGTTAAAAACAGAGTTAGAGGTCCCTCTTTAAGAGGCCTGCTTCTCCAGTCCCTGGGGCATCGGCTGTGTAACAATTCCGATGGCCTCCTCGGTCAATTCCCGGGGGTAAAAAACAGGGACAATAGCAGGGTAATGAGAAACCCTGGGTCAGGGGAGGTACAAAACCTCCCCCAAAGTAAAATTCATTGAAGGGTTGCCCCCACTCAGTCGGGTGGGGGGAGGACTCCAGTTGTTCGCAAGAGACCTGGCGGGACACGATCAAGACAGATAGGTGCTCTCCGCAGTATGTTTGGGATACAGTTTGGAGTTAAAAGACTCTCCTCCTTCCCATTTTTGAGGTCAAACGTGCCAAGGGATCCCCGGAAGAGAGAGTCCCTCCTGTTGGCACTAGAACAACTATTGCTCCAAGGAGTAATTATGGAGGTTCCCCTGGAAGAATGAGGGTTCGGGTTTTACTCAAACCTCTTTACAGTCCCGAAGCAAACGCGGACGGGAGGCCCATATTAATTCTAAAAGGGCTATACAAATTCCTGTATATCAGGACTTTCCGATGGAGTCGATCCGATCGGTGGCCACTGCCCTACAAGGGGAGGATTGGTTAGCCGCGATCGACATCAAAGATGCTTATTTGCACATTCCCATCTTTCCAGTCCACCAAAAATTTCTACGCTTTGCAGTAGAAGGGCGCCATTTTCAGTTCAGAGCCTTACCCTTCGGTTTGGCCACAGCACCACGAGTGTTTACAAAAATTCTGGCCCTTTATTGGCCAATCTAAGAACACAAGGTGTAATGATAATGGCATATCTAGATGACTTGTTGCTGATAGACCACTCAGTGAAAAAACTAGACGTGGTCGTTCACAAGACAATCAAGTATCTGGAATCTCACGGTTGGATTATCAACCGAGACAAGTCAGCCCTAAAAACCAGTCAAAAGTCTGGAATACTTGGGGCTAAGGTTGGATTCAGGCCAGAGAAAAATATTCTTGCCTCGAGAAAAGGTGTTGTCTTTGAAAGATTTGATCCACTTAGTGGGTACAAAAAAGACAGCCGTCCATACGCCTGTGCATGAGGCTGCTGGGAAAAATGGTGGCATCATTCGAAGCAGTACCCTACGGTCAATTCCATTCAAGGAATTTGCAAGGGGCCATACTGTCAGCCTGGAACAAAAAAGTTCAGGCCCTAGACTTACAATGTCCTTGTCCCCTTCCGTTCGCAAGAGCCTCCGTTGGTGGTTGGTTCCCCAGAATCTGGAAAAAGGGAAATCCTTCAGTCCGATTTCTTGGAAGGTGGTCACTACAGATGCCAGCCTTATAGGCTGGGGAGCAGTACTGGAGCAATAGTCTCTCCAGGGCAGATGGTCGGATGCAGAAAAGGCCCTGCCCATCAATCTCTTAGAGATACGAGCAGCCCGGTATGCCCTAGTAGCATGGACATCCAAACTCCAAGGGTCCCCTGTCAGAATTCAATCAGACAATGCCACAGCAGTGGCATATATCAATCATCAGGGGGGCACCAGGAGTCATGCAGCCCAGAGGGAAGTAAATTACATCCTGAAATGGGCAGAAAGATATGTCCCAGCCATATCTGCGGTATTCATTCCAGGAGTGGAGAATTGGAAGGCGGACTTTCTAAGTCGCCAGCAATTATGCCCAGAGGAAGGGTCCCTTCACCCCGAGGTTTTCTGGACAATATGTCAGCGGTGGGGAACATCGGATGTAGATCTTCTAGCATCCAGATTCAACGCAAAGGTGGACAGGTTTGTTTCTCAGACAAGGGATCCCCTAGCTTGCGGCTCGGATGCCCTAGTGTTCCCTTGGGATCAGTTCAAGCGGATATATGCATTCACACCGCCACAATGGTTACCTCGATTACTCCGCAGAATCAGGGTAGAAAAGAAACCAGTGATTCTGGCGGCTCCAGCGTGGCCCCGAAGAGCGTGGTACGCGGAGATTGTAAAATGTCAGTGGGGAGTCCTTGGACTCTCCCACGTCGTCCGGACCTGCTTTCGCAAGGACCGATATACCACCCTTCCTTACCAGCCCTAGGTTTGACGGCCTGGCTATTGAAGCCCACATTCTAAAAAAGAGAGGGCTCTCTAATTCTGTGGTATCTACCATGATCAATGCCAGGAAGCCGGTATCCAGGCAGATCTACTATAGAATCTGGAAGGCGTACATCGCCTGGTGTGAGGCCAAGAAATGGCATCCACGTAAATACGTAATAGGTAGGATTCTGGACTTCCTACAATGGGCTGTAGATAGGAAGCTTGCCTTGAGTACTATCAAGGGTCAGATTTCGGCCTTGTCAATATTTTTTCAAAGGCCCTTGGCTTCGCATTCACTAGTCAAAGCCTTTATACAAGGAGTGATGCGTATTAGTCCTCCGGTTAATATTCCCATATGTCCATGGGATCTAAACTTGGTTCTGTCGGTTCTACAGAAACAACCATTTGAACCATTACAGCATATTTCTTTGGTTCTTCTCACCAGGAAATTGATTTTTCTAGTAGCCATTTGTTCGGCTAAAAGAGTGTCAGAATTAGCAGCTATGTCCTGTAAGGAGCCATATCTGGTTATCCATAAGGATAGAGTAGTGTTACGCCCTCATCCAGCCTTTCTTCCTAAGGTGGTATCGAGGTTTCATTTGAACCAAGATGTGGTTCTTCCTTCTTTTTTCCCCAAACCTACTTCGGTAGAGGAAAAGTTATTGCATTCTTTGGATGTAGTAAGAGCAGTTAAAGCTTATCTAAAAGCCACTGCTCAGATTCGCAGAACGGATACTTTGTTTATTCTGCCGGAAGGCCCCAGAAAGGGTCAGGCAGCGTCAAAATCTACTTTAGCCAAGTGGATTCGACAGGTCATAATGCAAGCCTATGGCTTGAGAAGGAGACCGCCTCCGTTCAAAGTTAGAGCGCACTCCACGAGAGCAGTTGGAACTTCATGGGCAGTGCATCACTAGGCCTCCCTGGCTCAAATCTGTAAGGCCGCAACATGGTCTTCAGTACACACGTTTACTAGGTTCTACCAGGTGGACGTTAGAAGTCAGGAGGATGTCGCCTTTGGGCGCAGTGTGTTGCAGGCCGCAAAAGATCCTCATGTCTGATAGCGCTCAGCTTATGTATGGTGTATCCCCCCCCCTCGTTGGGCATTGCTTTAGGACATCCCATTAGTAATGACTATGTCGCTCTGTGTCCCGTGATGTACGAGAAAGAAAATAGGATTTTTATAACAGCTTACCTGTAAAATCCTTTTCTTGGAGTACATCACGGGACACAGATCTCCCACCCCTCTTTAGGGACACTTATTGCTTTGCTACAAAACTGAGGTGCTCCCGGATGGGAGGGGCTTATATAGGGGAGGGTACTTCCGGTTTTGGAAGTTGCCAGTGCCAGCACCTGAAGGTATCTATATAACCCATTAGTAATGACTATGTCGCTCTGTGTCCCGTGATGTACTCCAAGAAAAGGATTTTACAGGTAAGCTGTTATAAAAATCCTATTTTCTGGGCCGAGTTCATTGCAGTCCGACTTTTTATATAATTTGAGCAGCCTCACACTGAAAATATTTACACCGTCATGCCGCGTACACACGGCCGTTTTTCTCGTCGAGAAAAACGACATTTTTCCCATTCGACGAGAAAAACGATAGTCTGTGGGCTGTCGTTTTTTTCGACGAGAAAAACGGCATTAAAAACGACGAGAAAAATTAGAACATGTTCTAATTTTTCTCGTCGTTTTTTTCGACATGTTTTCCGCGGCAGTGTTTCCCATAGGGAAACACTGCCGCGGAGCCCACAGACGGTCGTTTTTCTCGACAAGAGAAAAAACAACGTGAAAAAACTACCGTGTGTGGGGAACAAGCCGTTCCCTCATTTTTAATGACATTATTCACGGTGGTTTTTTAACCGCCTTGAATGATAGTGTGTACGCGGCATTAGAGTTTTTTTTCAATTTTCTTCATGTTATCATACTTATCTGTGTATTAGTTAACTGGCAGCTTTGAGAATAGAAAGTTGAACCAGATGCCTGCAACTGAGGTGTAGTTAGTGTATGGACTTGTACTCACAAGCACTAGTGACTATACTCAACTCCTGCATGTTTTAGGTGCATCCAGCAAGTGTCATGCTTACACCTTACCACCAGTGTCTGAAATTTTATGAATGCTGGGATAATATGGAAATCAGACTGCATATTGTGACCCAAATGCATCAAGAACCCCTTAAGTATGCAAAAAATTATAATCCCAGAGTGTTCAGACAGCACATGCTAAAAAACAAAAAAACTGCATACCCAACTATCCTTGTGTTATTCCCCCATGAACTGTACTGCTACACAATTAAAGAAGAAACAGAATACCAGTTGCTGTTGTCTCCGCAGTTCTGAGATCTCCTTTTGATCAGCTTCGTGCATCCTCTTGAGGTCCTGACAGGATTGTTGCAGATGATTGAACTCACGCTGTAACTGGGCATGTTTTCGACG